>OX422213.1:582670671-582860671 GCA_949130495.1 Sambucus nigra
TAGCGTCGGGTGGAGCGTATTGGCTTGTTAGATGTCGGGATGATCTTAGAGCGGATTTGATGTTTGCATTCCGAGTTCGGTTGGATCGTGAGGATCGCCTGGGGAATCGCATTAGCTTGGTAGATGGTGGGACAGTCTTCAAGCGGGTTCAATTTCAGCATTCTAGAGATTGGTTGGATCGTCAGGATCGCCAAGGTGTGAGTTTGTTGATTTTGGCTCTCCTATTTTTCAGTTTTGGTTTATTTACAAATTTGCCATTTTGGCTCAAATCTTTAAATACAAGTGTTTATTTCTAGGTTTTGAGAGAGGACAAGTTTGAGAGCTATTTTGTGAGTTATCAAAGCTAAAGAGAGATAGAGCTCCCATTTGAGGGGTGAGTTCTTGTGAGGTTGTGAGTGACTTTCTAAGAGAGATAAATTGTGTGTTTGTATAACCTTTGGGTTCCTCCATTTATCTATAGAAAGAAGAAATCCTCCTTGGTGGATGTAGCCCAAATTTGGGTGAACCACGGTATATCGTTGTTGTTTTGCTTTGATGATTGCTTGTATGTTCTTATTGTCTCTTCATTGATGTTTGGTTGATTCGATTGGGAGTTTGCACACTAGTTCATTTTGGGAACAAGGTCTTGGGTGTTTTCCGCACACCAAGTGTTTGATAAAATTCCCGAGTGAGTTTTATCGTCTTGGTCGCTAGAGATAGTCTTGCTTTAGCGCAACAAGTGGTATCAGAGCTTTGGTTGCATTGTTTGCCCGGTATTTTGGTTCGAGGTTGAATCAATTTTGGCAATTTTGGCATAACTTTTGTTTTTGTTCCAAATGACGGAAAATGTGGAGAGTACTCGAGAATCAACCTCTACGAGCGGAGTCTCTAAGAGATGGGATCCGAGTTATGGATCAAGTGGCTCAATGAAGACGGACATGAAGGCTTTTGATGAGAAGATCAATTTCGGGTTATGGAAAAGACGAATGCGAGGCGTTCTTGTCCAACAGAGGTTGCAATTAGCATTGTTGGGGGTAGAGGGACGACCGGTAGGCATGACCGATGCCGAGTGGATTGACATTGATCAAAGAGCGACTTCGTGTATTGAGATGCTTATCACGGATGATGTGTTGAATAATGTGATAGCGGAGACCACGGCTAAAGGCATGTGGGATAAGCTTGAAGACATTTATTTGGGAAAGTCGTTGTCAAATAAATTGTTCCTCAAGAAGAAACTCTTCAGCTTGAGATGAAGGAGGGTGAGGATATGATGAAGCATATCAACGTCTTTAATGCCTTGAATAAATGACTTGAACCGGATAGACGTTCAATTCATTGAGGAGGATCGAGCATTGTTGTTGTTTGCATCATTCTACCCGATTCATACGAGCATTTTGTGACCATGCTCATGTTTGGAAGTCTACGCTCCGGTGCAACGAGGTTGTGCAAGCTATTCAATCTCATGTCACGATGAGAAAGAAGGAAGGTGGAGGGTGACGGGGTATTCCCATAATGAAGGCCTTATGGCGAGAGATGGAGGTGGGCAAAATGGCGGGAGGAACTCCAACCGGGGATTTAATGACGGTAGTAGGTCTAGATCGAGAGGTGTTGGTGGTAAAGGGCGAAATGCTACAAGTGTCGGGAATGGGGTCATATGATCCGAGAATGTCCTTTGTGGAACGACAAGGTTAAGGGCAAGGTTGATTCCGAGAGGGGCAACGGTAGCGAGTGCGAATTATGAAGATGAACTTGGAGAACTTCTCACAATCTCCAAGGTTAACTCTCTTTTCCAAGATGATTGGATATTAGATTCGGGATCGTCGGATCACGTTTGCTCCAAGAGGGAATATTTTGAGACTTTCACAGAGAAATGGAAAAGGTTCCATGTCTTTGGCTAACGGAGAGAAGGTTTCGTTGAGGGTGTCGGGACGGTGAAACTCAAGATGTTCGATGGGGTGGAACGCACTTTGGGTGGTGTGGCCTATGTCCCAAAGTTGAGAAAGAATTTGATATCCATTAGCCGTTTGGATTCCAAGGGTTGCCGGGTGTCGGTGGCGGGTGGAGTCTTGAAAGTCACACACGGTTGTATGGTCCTAGCGAGGGGAGAGGAGAGAGAGGGGTTGTATCGTCTAAATCAAACTTCGAGGAAGACGGGGAAGCGGTGTGCACAAGTGATAGAATGTTCGAGGCATGTCTCGTTTGTGAACAACAGCGGAGACATTGGGTGCTAGCTTTCCAAGAGTAGACGGTAGTGATGGGAGAATACCTACTAGTGGAGGGGGATGGATCGAAGTCCCCCTCTAGGGGCCAACGGGTGATGTTGACCCGGTTTAGTTGCACACATGCATTGGCCCGATTCGAATCGAGGAGGTGTAGGACTGTGATGGATCGAGGTGTGTGTAGCTAGTTCAAGGAAGGCCGGATGAGTTATTGTTTGCGAGCATTGGCAAACGGGAGTTTTTTCGTGACAAAGAATTGGTATATCTTTCGAGGGGTGAGATTTTGGAGGGTATGAGAGGTGAGGAATTTTCCCTCTCATCCGTGGTTATTTCTCAAGGTGGAAGATGGTGTTGATGTGTTTGAATGTTTCGTGTAAAGAAGGTGTATGCTATATGTATTGTGTGGGGGTGTACTCATCGGGTTACAAGAGGAGCGAGCTTCACCGTATGGTTACATGGGAAGCATTCAGGGGGAGTTCTTAGTTTAGAACTTCGTTCCTCGGCGGGTGGAGTCGTTTGGAGTCTTGGAGTGAAGACTTGAGGTATCTCACTTCATGGTTGAAGTTTGAGGTGGCTTAGCGTCGGGTGGAGCGTATTGGCTTCTTAGATGTCGGGATGATCTTAGAGCGGGATTTGATGTTTGCATTCCGAGTTCGGTTGGATCGTGAGGATCGCCTGGGGGAATCGCATTAGCTTGGTAGATGGTGGGACAGTCTTCAAGCGGGTTCAATTTCAGCATTCTAGAGATTGGTTTGGATCGTCAGGATCGCCAAGGTGGAGTTTTGTTGATTTTGGCTCTCCTATTTTTCAAGTTTTGGTTTATTTACAAATTTGCCATTTTGGCTCAAATCTTTAAATACAAGTGTTATTTCTAGGTTTTGAGAGAGGACAAGTTTGAGAGCTATTTTGTGAGTTATCAAAGCTAAAGAGAGATAGAGCTCCCATTTGAGGGGTGAGTTCTTGTGAGGTTGTGAGTGACTTTCTAAGAGAGATAAATTGTGTGTTTGTATAACCTTTGGGTTCCTCCATTTATCTATAGAAAGAAGAAATCTCCTTGGTGGATGTAGCCCAAATTTGGGTGAACCACGGTATATCGTTGTTGTTTTGCTTTGATGATTGCTTGTATGTTCTTATTGTCTCTTCATTGATGTTTGGTTGATTCGATTGGGAGTTTGCACACTAGTTCATTTTGGGAACAAGGTCTTGGGTGTTTTCCGCACACCAAGTGTTTGATAAAATTCCCGAGTGAGTTTTATCGTCTTGGTCGCTAGAGATAGTCCTTGCTTTAGCGCAACAAGTGGTATCAGAGCTTTGGTTGCATTGTTTTCCCGGTATTTTGGTTCCGAGGTTGAATCAATTTTGGCAATTTTGGCATAAACTTTTGTTTTTGTTCCAAATGACGGAAAATGTGGAGAGTACTCGAGAATCAACCTCTACGAGCGGAGTCTCTAAGAGAATGGGATCCGAGTTATGGATCAAGTGGCTCAATGAAGACGGACATGAAGGCTTTTGATGAGAAGATCAATTTCGGTTATGGAAAAGACGAATGCGAGGCGTTCTTGTCCAACAGAGGTTGCAATTAGCATTGTTGGGGGTAGAGGGACGACCGGTAGGCATGGACCGATGCCGAGTGGATTGACATTGATCAAAGAGCGACTTCGTGTATTGAGATGCTTATCACGGATGATGTGTTGAATAATGTGATAGCGGAGACCACGGCTAAAGGCATGTGGGATAAGCTTGAAGACATTTATTTGGGAAAGTCGTTGTCAAATAAATTGTTCCTCAAGAAGAAACTCTTCAAGCTTGAGATGAAGGAGGGTGAGGATATGATGAAGCATATCAACGTCTTTAATGCGCTTGATAAATGACTTGAACCGGATAGACGTTCAATTCATTGAGGAGGATCGAGCATTGTTGTTGTTTTGCATCATTACCCGATTCATACGAGCATTTTGTGACCATGCTCATGTTTGGGAAGTCTACGCTCCGGTGCAACGAGGGTTGTGCAAGCTATTCAATCTCATGTCACGATGAGAAAGAAGGAAGGTGGAGGTGACGGGTATTCCCATAATGAAGGCCTTATGGCGAGAGATGGAGGTGGGCAAAATGGCGGGAGGAACTCCAACCGGGGATTTAATGAACGGTAGTAGGTCTAGATCGAGAGGTGTTGGTGGTAAAGGGCCGAAATGCTACAAGTGTCGGGAATGGGGTCATATGATCCGAGAATGTCCTTTGTGGAACGACAAGGTTAAGGGCAAGGTTGATTCCGAGAGGGCAACGGTAGCGGAGTGCGAATTATGAAGATGAACTTGGAGAACTTCTCACAATCTCCAAGAGTTAACTCTCTTTTCCAAGATGATTGGATATTAGATTCGGGATCGTCGGATCACGTTTGCTCCAAGAGGGTAATATTTTGAGACTTTCACAGAAAATGGAAAAGGTTCCATGTCTTTGGCTAACGGAGAGAAGGTTTCGTTGAGGGTGTCGGGACGGTGAAACTCAAGATGTTCGATGGGGTGGAACGCACTTTGGGTGGTGTGGCCTATGTCCCCAAAGTTGAGAAAGAATTTGATATCCATTAGCCGTTTGGATTCCAAGGGTTGCCGGGTGTCGGTGGCGGGTGGAGTCTTGAAAGTCACACACGGTTGTATGGTCCTAGCGAGGGGAGAGGAGAGAGAGGGGTTGTATCGTCTAAATCAAACTTCGAGGAAGACGGGGAAGCGGTGTGCACAAGTGATAGAATGTTCGAGGCATGTCTCGTTTGTGAACAAAGCGGAGACATTGGGGTGCTAGCTTTCCAAGAGTAGACGGTTAGTGATGGGAGAATACCTACTAGTGGAGGGGATGGATCGAAGTCCCCCTCTAGGGCCAACGGGTGATGTTGACCCGGTTTAGTTGCACACATGCATTGGCCGATTCGAATCGAGGAGGTGTAGGACTGTGATGGATTCGAGGTGTGTGTAGCTAGTTCAAGGAAGGCCGATGAGTTATTGTTTGCGAGCATTGGCAAACGGGAGTTTTTTCGTGACAAAGAATTGGTATATCTTTCGAGGGGTGAGATTTGGAGGGTATGAGAGGTGAGGAATTTTCCCTCTCATCCGTGGTTATTTCTCAAGGTGGAAGATGGTGTTGATGTGTTTGAATGTTTCGTGTAAAGAAGGTGTATGCTATATGTATTGTGTGGGGGGTGTACTCATCGGGTTACAAGAGGAGCGAGCTTCACCGTATGGTTACATGGGAAGCATTCAGGGGAGTTCTTAGTTTAGAACTTCGTTCCTCGGCGGGTGGAGTCGTTTGGAGTCTTGGAGTGAAGACTTGAGGTATCTCACTTCATGGTTGAAGTTTGAGGTGGCTTAGCGTCGGGTGGAGCGTATTGGCTTGTTAGATGTCGGGATGATCTTAGAGCGGATTTGATGTTTGCATTCCGAGTTCGGTTGGATCGTGAGGATCGCCTGGGGGAATCGCATTAGCTTGGTAGATGGTGGGACAGTCTTCAAGCGGGTTCAATTTCAGCATTCTAGAGATTGGTTGGATCGTCAGGATCGCCAAGGTGGAGTTTGTTGATTTTGGCTCTCCTATTTTTCAGTTTTGGTTTATTTACAAATTTGCCATTTTGGCTCAAATCTTTAAATACAAGTGTTATTTCTAGGTTTTGAGAGAGGACAAGTTTGAGAGCTATTTTGTGAGTTATCAAAGCTAAAGAGAGATAGAGCTCCCATTTGAGGGGTGAGTTCTTGTGAGGTTGTGAGTGACTTTCTAAGAGAGATAAATTGTGTGTTTGTATAACCTTTGGGTTCCTCCATTTATCTATAGAAAGAAGAAATCCTCCTTGGTGGATGTAGCCCAAATTTGGGTGAACCACGGTATATCGTTGTTGTTTTTGCTTTGATGATTGCTTGTATGTTCTTATTGTCTCTTCATTGATGTTTGGTTGATTCGATTGGGAGTTTGCACACTAGTTCATTTTGGGAACAAGGTCTTGGGTGTTTTCCCGCACACCAAGTGTTTGATAAAATTCCCCGAGTGAGTTTTATCGTCTTGG
The DNA here is from genome assembly GCA_949130495.1 of Sambucus nigra. Taxonomy (NCBI): domain Eukaryota; kingdom Viridiplantae; phylum Streptophyta; class Magnoliopsida; order Dipsacales; family Adoxaceae; genus Sambucus; species Sambucus nigra. The sequence continues at coordinate 582,676,915 of OX422213.1, forward strand.
TCGCTAGAGATAGTCTGCTTTAGCGCAACAAGTGGTATCAGAGCTTTGTTGCATTGTTTGCCCGGTATTTTGGTTCGAGGTTGAATCAATTTTGGCAATTTTGGCATAACTTTTGTTTTTGTTCCAAATGACGGAAAATGTGGAGAGTACTCGAGAATCAACCTCTACGAGCGGAGTCTCTAAGAGATGGGATCCGAGTTATGGATCAAGTGGCTCAATGAAGACGGACATGAAGGCTTTTGATGAGAAGATCAATTTCGGGTTATGGAAAAGAAGAATGCGAGGCGTTCTTGTCCAACAGAGGTTGCAATTTGCATTGTTGGGGGTAGAGGGACGACCGGTAGGCATGACCGATGCCGAGTGGATTGACATTGATCAAAGAGCGACTTCGTGTATTGAGATGCTTATCACGGATGATGTGTTGAATAATGTGATAGCGGAGACCACGGCTAAAGGCATGTGGGATAAGCTTGAAGAGATTTATTTGGGAAAGTCGTTGTCAAATAAATTGTTCCTCAAGAAGAAACTCTTCAAGCTTGAGATGAAGGAGGGTTAGGATATGATGAAGCATATCAACGTCTTTAATGCCTTGATAAATGACTTGAACCGGATAGACGTTCAATTCATTGAGGAGGATCGAGCATTGTTGTTGCTTGCATCATTACCCGATTCATACGAGCATTTTGTGACCATGCTCATGTTTGGGGAAGTCTACGCTCCGTGCAACGAGGTTGTGCAAGATATTCAATCTCATGTCACGATGAGAAAGAAGGAAGGTGGAGGTGACGGGTATTCCCATAATGAAGGCCTTATGGCGAGAGATGGAGGTGGGCAAAATGGCGGGAGGAACTCCAACCGGGGATTTAATGACGGTAGTAGGTCTAGATCGAGAGGTGTTGGTGGTAAAGGGCCGAAATGCTACAAGTGTCGGGAATGGGGTCATATGATCCGAGAATGTCCTTTGTGGAACGACAAGGTTAAGGGCAAGGTTGATTTCGAGAGGGCAACGGTAGCGAGTGCGAATTATGAAGATGAACTTGGAGAACTTCTCACAATCTCCAAGGTTAACTCTCTTTTCCAAGATGATTGGATAATTAGATTCGGGATCGTCGGATCACGTTTGCTCCAAGAGGGAATATTTTGAGACTTTCACAGAAAATGAAAAGGTTCCATGTCTTTGGCTAACGGAGAGAAGGTTTCGTTGAGGGTGTCGGGACGGTGAAACTCAAGATGTTCGATGGGGTGGAACGCACTTTGGGTGGTGTGGCCTATGTCCCAAAGTTGAGAAAGAATTTGATATCCATTAGCCGTTTGGATTCCAAGGGTTGCCGGGTGTCGGTGGCGGGTGGAGTCTTGAAAGTCACACACGGTTGTATGGTCCTAGCGAGGGGAGAGGAGAGAGAGGGGTTGTATCGTCTAAATCAAACTTCGAGGAAGACGGGGAAGCGGTGTGCACAAGTGATAGAATGTTCGAGGCATGTCTCGTTTGTGAACAAAGCGGAGACATTGGGTGCTAGCTTTCCAAGAGTAGACGGTAGTGATGGGAGAATACCTACTAGTGGAGGGGATGGATCGAAGTCCCCCTCTAGGGCCAACGGGTGATGTTGACCCGGTTTAGTTGCACACATGCATTGGCCGATTCGAATCGAGGAGGTGTAGGACTGTGATGGATTCGAGGTGTGTGTAGCTAGTTCAAGGAAGGCCGATGAGTTATTGTTTGCGAGCATTGGCAAACGGGAGTTTTTTCGTGACAAAGACTTGGTATATCTTTCGAGGGTGAGATTTGGAGGGTATGAGAGGTGAGGAATTTTCCCTCTCATCCGTGGTTATTTCTCAAGGTGGAAGATGGTGTTGATGTGTTTGAATGTTTCGTGTAAAGAAGGTGTATGCTATATGTATTGTGTGGGGGGTGTACTCATCGGGTTACAAGAGGAGCGAGCTTCACCGTATGGTTACATGGGAAGCATTCAGGGGAGTTCTTAGTTTAGAACTTCGTTCCTCGGCGGGTGGAGTCGTTTGGAGTCTTGGAGTGAAGACTTGAGGTATCTCACTTCATGGTTGAAGTTTGAGGTGGCTTAGCGTCGGGTGGAGCGTATTGGCTTGTTAGATGTCGGGATGATCTTAGAGCGGATTTGATGTTTGCATTCCGAGTTCGGTTGGATCGTGAGGATCGCCTGGGGGAATCGCATTAGCTTGGTAGATGGTGGGACAGTCTTCAAGCGGGTTCAATTTCAGCATTCTAGAGATTGGTTGGATCGTCAGGATCGCCAAGGTGGAGTTTGTTGATTTTGGCTCTCCTATTTTTCAGTTTTGGTTTATTTACAAATTTGCCATTTTGGCTCAAATCTTTAAATACAAGTGTTATTTCTAGGTTTTGAGAGAGGACAAGTTTGAGAGCTATTTTGTGAGTTATCAAAGCTAAAGAGAGATAGAGCTCCCATTTGAGGGGTGAGTTCTTGTGAGGTTGTGAGTGACTTTCTAAGAGAGATAAATTGTGTGTGTGTATAACCTTTGGGTTCCTCCATTTATCTATAGAAAGAAGAAATCCTCCTTGGTGGATGTAGCCCAAATTTGGGTGAACCACGGTATATCGTTGTTGTTTTGCTTTGATGATTGCTTGTATGTTCTTATTGTCTCTTCATTGATGTTTGGTTGATTCGATTGGGAGTTTGCACACTAGTTCATTTTGGGAACAAGGTCTTGGGTGTTTTCCGCACACCAAGTGTTTGATAAAATTCCCGAGTGAGTTTTATCGTCTTGGTCGCTAGAGATAGTCTTGCTTTAGCGCAACAAGTGGTATCAGAGCTTTGGTTGCATTGTTTGCCCGGTATTTTGGTTCGAGGTTGAATCAATTTTGGCAATTTTGGCATAACTTTTGTTTTTGTTCCAAATGACGGAAAATGTGGAGAGTACTCGAGAATCAACCTCTACGAGCGGAGTCTCTAAGAGATGGGATCCGAGTTATGGATCAAGTGGCTCAATGAAGACGGACATGAAGACTTTTGATGAGAAGATCAATTTCGGGTTATGGAAAAGACGAATGCGAGGCGTTCTTGTCCAACAGAGGTTGCAATTAGCATTGTTGGGGGTAGAGGGACGACCGGTAGGCATGACCGATGCCGAGTGGATTGACATTGATCAAAGAGCGACTTCGTGTATTGAGATGCTTATCACGGATGATGTGTTGAATAATGTGATAGCGGAGACCACGGCTAAAGGCATGTGGGATAAGCTTGAAGAGATTTATTTGGGAAAGTCGTTGTCAAATAAATTGTTCCTCAAGAAGAAACTCTTCAAGCTTGAGATGAAGGAGGGTTAGGATATGATGAAGCATATCAACGTCTTTAATGCCTTGATAAATGACTTGAACCGGATAGACGTTCAATTCATTGAGGAGGATCGAGCATTGTTGTTGCTTGCATCATTACCCGATTCATACGAGCATTTTGTGACCATGCTCATGTTTGGGAAGTCTACGCTCCGGTGCAACGAGGTTGTGCAAGATATTCAATCTCATGTCACGATGAGAAAGAAGGAAGGTGGAGGTGACGGGTATTCCCATAATGAAGGCCTTATGGCGAGAGATGGAGGTGGGCAAAATGGCGGGAGGAACTCCAACCGGGGATTTAATGACGGTAGTAGGTCTAGATCGAGAGGTGTTGGTGGTAAAGGGCCGAAATGCTACAAGTGTCGGGAATGGGGTCATATGATCCGAGAATGTCCTTTGTGGAACGACAAGGTTAAGGGCAAGGTTGATTCCGAGAGGGCAACGGTAGCGAGTGCGAATTATGAAGATGAACTTGGAGAACTTCTCACAATCTCCAAGGTTAACTCTCTTTTCCAAGATGATTGGATATTAGATTCGGGATCGTCGGATCACGTTTGCTCCAAGAGGGAATATTTTGAGACTTTCACAGAAAATGGAAAAGGTTCCATGTCTTTGGCTAACGGAGAGAAGGTTTCGTTGAGGGTGTCGGGACGGTGAAACTCAAGATGTTCGATGGGGTGGAACGCACTTTGGGTGGTGTGGCCTATGTCCCAAAGTTGAGAAAGAATTTGATATCCATTAGCCGTTTGGATTCCAAGGGTTGCCGGGTGTCGGTGGCGGGTGGAGTCTTGAAAGTCACACACGGTTGTATGGTCCTAGCGAGGGGAGAGGAGAGAGAGGGGTTGTATCGTCTAAATCAAACTTCGAGGAAGACGGGGAAGCGGTGTGCACAAGTGATAGAATGTTCGAGGCATGTCTCGTTTGTGAACAAAGCGGAGACATTGGGTGCTAGCTTTCCAAGAGTAGACGGTAGTGATGGGAGAATACCTACTAGTGGAGGGGATGGATCGAAGTCCCCCTCTAGGGCCAACGGGTGATGTTGACCCGGTTTAGTTGCACACATGCATTGGCCGATTCGAATCGAGGAGGTGTAGGACTGTGATGGATTCGAGGTGTGTGTAGCTAGTTCAAGGAAGGCCGATGAGTTATTGTTTGCGAGCATTGGCAAACGGGAGTTTTTTCGTGACAAAGACTTGGTATATCTTTCGAGGGTGAGATTTGGAGGGTATGAGAGGTGAGGAATTTTCCCTCTCATCCGTGGTTATTTCTCAAGGTGGAAGATGGTGTTGATGTGTTTGAATGTTTCGTGTAAAGAAGGTGTATGCTATATGTATTGTGTGGGGGTGTACTCATCGGGTTACAAGAGGAGCGAGCTTCACCGTATGGTTACATGGGAAGCATTCAGGGGAGTTCTTAGTTTAGAACTTCGTTCCTCGGCGGGTGGAGTCGTTTGGAGTCTTGGAGTGAAGACTTGAGGTATCTCACTTCATGGTTGAAGTTTGAGGTGGCTTAGCGTCGGGTGGAGCGTATTGGCTTGTTAGATGTCGGGATGATCTTAGAGCGGATTTGATGTTTGCATTCCGAGTTCGGTTGGATCGTGAGGATCGCCTGGGGGAATCGCATTAGCTTGGTAGATGGTGGGACAGTCTTCAAGCGGGTTCAATTTCAGCATTCTAGAGATTGGTTGGATCGTCAGGATCGCCAAGGTGGAGTTTGTTGATTTTGGCTCTCCTATTTTTCAGTTTTGGTTTATTTACAAATTTGCCATTTTGGCTCAAATCTTTAAATACAAGTGTTATTTCTAGGTTTTGAGAGAGGACAAGTTTGAGAGCTATTTTGTGAGTTATCAAAGCTAAAGAGAGATAGAGCTCCCATTTGAGGGGTGAGTTCTTGTGAGGTTGTGAGTGACTTTCTAAGAGAGATAAATTGTGTGTGTGTATAACCTTTGGGTTCCTCCATTTATCTATAGAAAGAAGAAATCCTCCTTGGTGGATGTAGCCCAAATTTGGGTGAACCACGGTATATCGTTGTTGTTTTGCTTTGATGATTGCTTGTATGTTCTTATTGTCTCTTCATTGATGTTTGGTTGATTCGATTGGGAGTTTGCACACTAGTTCATTTTGGGAACAAGGTCTTGGGTGTTTTCCGCACACCAAGTGTTTGATAAAATTCCCGAGTGAGTTTTATCGTCTTGGTCGCTAGAGATAGTCTTGCTTTAGCGCAACAAGTGGTATCAGAGCTTTGGTTGCATTGTTTGCCCGGTATTTTGGTTCGAGGTTGAATCAATTTTGGCAATTTTGGCATAACTTTTGTTTTTGTTCCAAATGACGGAAAATGTGGAGAGTACTCGAGAATCAACCTCTACGAGCGGAGTCTCTAAGAGATGGGATCCGAGTTATGGATCAAGTGGCTCAATGAAGACGGACATGAAGGCTTTTGATGAGAAGATCAATTTCGGGTTATGGAAAAGACGAATGCGAGGCGTTCTTGTCCAACAGAGGTTGCAATTAGCATTGTTGGGGGTAGAGGGACGACCGGTAGGCATGACCGATGCCGAGTGGATTGACATTGATCAAAGAGCGACTTCGTGTATTGAGATGCTTATCACGGATGATGTGTTGAATAATGTGATAGCGGAGACCACGGCTAAAGGCATGTGGGATAAGCTTGAAGAGATTTATTTGGGAAAGTCGTTGTCAAATAAATTGTTCCTCAAGAAGAAACTCTTCAAGCTTGAGATGAAGGAGGGTGAGGATATGATGAAGCATATCAACGTCTTTAATGCCTTGATAAATGACTTGAACCGGATAGACGTTCAATTCATTGAGGAGGATCGAGCATTGTTGTTGCTTGCATCATTACCCGATTCATACGAGCATTTTGTGACCATGCTCATGTTTGGGAAGTCTACGCTCCGGTGCAACGAGGTTGTGCAAGATATTCAATCTCATGTCACGATGAGAAAGAAGGAAGGTGGAGGTGACGGGTATTCCCATAATGAAGGCCTTATGGCGAGAGATGGAGGTGGGCAAAATGGCGGGAGGAACTCCAACCGGGGATTTAATGACGGCAGTAGGTCTAGATCGAGAGGTGTTGGTGGTAAAGGGCCGAAATGCTACAAGTGTCGGGAATGGGGTCATATGATCCGAGAATGTCCTTTGTGGAACGACAAGGTTAAGGGCAAGGTTGATTCCGAGAGGGCAACGGTAGCGAGTGCGAATTATGAAGATGAACTTGGAGAACTTCTCACAATCTCCAAGGTTAACTCTCTTTTCCAAGATGATTGGATATTAGATTCGGGATCGTCGGATCACGTTTGCTCCAAGAGGGAATATTTTGAGACTTTCACAGAAAATGGAAAAGGTTCCATGTCTTTGGCTAACGGAGAGAAGGTTTCGTTGAGGGTGTCGGGACGGTGAAACTCAAGATGTTCGATGGGGTGGAACGCACTTTGGGTGGTGTGGCCTATGTCCCAAAGTTGAGAAAGAATTTGATATCCATTAGCCGTTTGGATTCCAAGGGTTGCCGGGTGTCGGTGGCGGGTGGAGTCTTGAAAGTCACACACGGTTGTATGGTCCTAGCGAGGGGAGAGGAGAGAGAGGGGTTGTATCGTCTAAATCAAACTTCGAGGAAGACGGGGAAGCGGTGTGCACAAGTGATAGAATGTTCGAGGCATGTCTCGTTTGTGAACAAAGCGGAGACATTGGGTGCTAGCTTTCCAAGAGTAGACGGTAGTGATGGGAGAATACCTACTAGTGGAGGGGATGGATCGAAGTCCCCCTCTAGGGCCAACGGGTGATGTTGACCCGGTTTAGTTGCACACATGCATTGGCCGATTCGAATCGAGGAGGTGTAGGACTGTGATGGATTCGAGGTGTGTGTAGCTAGTTCAAGGAAGGCCGATGAGTTATTGTTTGCGAGCATTGGCAAACGGGAGTTTTTTCGTGACAAAGACTTGGTATATCTTTCGAGGGTGAGATTTGGAGGGTATGAGAGGTGAGGAATTTCCCTCTCATCCGTGGTTATTTCTCAAGGTGGAAGATGGTGTTGATGTGTTTGAATGTTTCGTGTAAAGAAGGTGTATGCTATATGTATTGTGTGGGGGTGTACTCATCGGGTTACAAGAGGAGCGAGCTTCACCGTATGGTTACATGGGAAGCATTCAGGGGAGTTCTTAGTTTAGAACTTCGTTCCTCGGCGGGTGGAGTCGTTTGGAGTCTTGGAGTGAAGACTTGAGGTATCTCACTTCATGGTTGAAGTTTGAGGTGGCTTAGCGTCGGGTGGAGCGTATTGGCTTGTTAGATGTCGGGATGATCTTAGAGCGGATTTGATGTTTGCATTCCGAGTTCGGTTGGATCGTGAGGATCGCCTGGGGGAATCGCATTAGCTTGGTAGATGGTGGGACAGTCTTCAAGCGGGTTCAATTTCAGCATTCTAGAGATTGGTTGGATCGTCAGGATCGCCAAGGTGGAGTTTGTTGATTTTGGCTCTCCTATTTTTCAGTTTTGGTTTATTTACAAATTTGCCATTTTGGCTCAAATCTTTAAATACAAGTGTTATTTCTAGGTTTTGAGAGATGACAAGTTTGAGAGCTATTTTGTGAGTTATCAAAGCTAAAGAGAGATAGAGCTCCCATTTGAGGGGTGAGTTCTTGTGAGGTTGTGAGTGACTTTCTAAGAGAGATAAATTGTGTGTGTGTATAACCTTTGGGTTCCTCCATTTATCTATAGAAAGAAGAAATCCTCCTTGGTGGATGTAGCCCAAATTTGGGTGAACCACGGTATATCGTTGTTGTTTTGCTTTGATGATTGCTTGTATGTTCTTATTGTCTCTTCATTGATGTTTGGTTGATTCGATTGGGAGTTTGCACACTAGTTCATTTTGGGAACAAGGTCTTGGGTGTTTTCCGCACACCAAGTGTTTGATAAAATTCCCGAGTGAGTTTTATCGTCTTGGTCGCTAGAGATAGTCTTGCTTTAGCGCAACAAGTGGTATCAGAGCTTTGGTTGCATTGTTTGCCCGGTATTTTGTTTCAAGGTTGAATCAATTTTGGCAATTTTGGCATAACTTTTGTTTTTGTTCCAAATGACGGAAAATGTGGAGAGTACTCGAGAATCAACCTCTACGAGCGGAGTCTCTAAGAGATGGGATTCGAGTTATGGATCAAGTGGCTCAATGAAGACGGACATGAAGGCTTTTGATGAGAAGATCAATTTCGGGTTATGGAAAAGACGAATGCGAGGCGTTCTTGTCCAACAGAGGTTGCAATTAGCATTGTTGGGGGTAGAGGGACGACCGGTAGGCATGACCGATGCCGAGTGGATTGACATTGATCAAAGAGCGACTTCGTGTATTGAGATGCTTATCACGGATGATGTGTTGAATAATGTGATAGCGGAGACCACGGCTAAAGGCATGTGGGATAAGCTTGAAGAGATTTATTTGGGAAAGTCGTTGTCAAATAAATTGTTCCTCAAGAAGAAACTCTTCAAGCTTGAGATGAAGGAGGGTGAGGATATGATGAAGCATATCAACGTCTTTAATGCCTTGATAAATGACTTGAACCGGATAGACGTTCAATTCATTGAGGAGGATCGAGCATTGTTGTTGCTTGCATCATTACCCGATTCATACGAGCATTTTGTGACCATGCTCATGTTTGGGAAGTCTACGCTCCGGTGCAACGAGGTTGTGCAAGATATTCAATCTCATGTCACGATGAGAAAGAAGGAAGGTGGAGGTGACGGGTATTCCCATAATGAAGGTCTTATGGCGAGAGATGGAGGTGGGCAAAATGGCGGGAGGAACTCCAACCGGGGATTTAATGACGGTAGTAGGTCTAGATCGAGAGGTGTTGGTGGTAAAGGGCCGAAATGCTACAAGTGTCGGGAATGGGGTCATATGATCCGAGAATGTCCTTTGTGGAACGACAAGGTTAAGGGCAAGGTTGATTCCGAGAGGGCAACGGTAGCGAGTGCGAATTATGAAGATGAACTTGGAGAACTTCTCACAATCTCCAAGGTTAACTCTCTTTTCCAAGATGATTGGATATTAGATTCGGGATCGTCGGATCACGTTTGCTCCAAGAGGGAATATTTTGAGACTTTCACTAAAATTGGAAAAGGTTCCATGTCTTTGGCTAACGGAGAGAAGGTTTCGTTGAGGGTGTCGGGACGGTGAAACTCAAGATGTTCGATGGGGTGGAACGCACTTTGGGTGGTGTGGCCTATGTCCCAAAGTTGAGAAAGAATTTGATATCCATTAGCCGTTTGGATTCCAAGGGTTGCCGGGTGTCGGTGGCGGGTGGAGTCTTGAAAGTCACACACGGTTGTATGGTCCTAGCGAGGGGAGAGGAGAGAGAGGGGTTGTATCGTCTAAATCAAACTTCGAGGAAGACGGGGAAGCGGTGTGCACAAGTGATAGAATGTTCGAGGCATGTCTCGTTTGTGAACAAAGCGGAGACATTGGGTGCTAGCTTTCCAAGAGTAGACGGTAGTGATGGGAGAATACCTACTAGTGGAGGGGATGGATCGAAGTCCCCCTCTAGGGCCAACGGGTGATGTTGACCCGGTTTAGTTGCACACATGCATTGGCCGATTCGAATCGAGGAGGTGTAGGACTGTGATGGATTCGAGGTGTGTGTAGCTAGTTCAAGGAAGGCCGATGAGTTATTGTTTGCGAGCATTGGCAAACGGGAGTTTTTTCGTGACAAAGACTTGGTATATCTTTCGAGGGTGAGATTTGGAGGGTATGAGAGGTGAGGAATTTTCCCTCTCATCCGTGGTTATTTCTCAAGGTGGAAGATGGTGTTGATGTGTTTGAATGTTTCGTGTAAAGAAGGTGTATGCTATATGTATTGTGTGGGGGTGTACTCACCGGGTTACAAGAGGAGCGAGCTTCACCGTATGGTTACATGGGAAGCATTCAGGGGAGTTCTTAGTTTAGAACTTCGTTCCTCGGCGGGTGGAGTCGTTTGGAGTCTTGGAGTGAAGACTTGAGATATCTCACTTCATGGTTGAAGTTTGAGGTGGCTTAGCGTCGGGTGGAGCGTATTGGCTTGTTAGATGTCGGGATGATCTTAGAGCGGATTTGATGTTTGCATTCCGAGTTCGGTTGGATCGTGAGGATCGCCTGGGGGAATCGCATTAGCTTGGTAGATGGTGGGACAGTCTTCAAGCGGGTTCAATTTCAGCATTCTAGAGATTGGTTGGATCGTCAGGATCGCCAAGGTGGAGTTTGTTGATTTTGGCTCTCCTATTTTTCAGTTTTGGTTTATTTACAAATTTGCCATTTTGGCTCAAATCTTTAAATACAAGTGTTATTTCTAGGTTTTGAGAGAGGACAAGTTTGAGAGCTATTTTGTGAGTTATCAAAGCTAAAGAGAGATAGAGCTCCCATTTGAGGGGTGAGTTCTTGTGAGTTTGTGAGTGACTTTCTAACAGAGATAAATTGTGTGTGTGTATAACCTTTGGGTTCCTCCATTTATCTATAGAAAGAATAAATCCTCCTTGGTGGATGTAGCCCAAATTTGGGTGAACCACGGTATATCGTTGTTGTTTTGCTTTGATGATTGCTTGTATGTTCTTATTGTCTCTTCATTGATGTTTGGTTGATTCGATTGGGAGTTTGCACACTAGTTCGTTTTGGGAACAAGGTCTTGGGTGTTTTCCGCACACCAAGTGTTTGATAAAATTCCCGAGTGAGTTTTATCGTCTTGGTCGCTAGAGATAGTCTTGCTTTAGCGCAATAACTTTTTAAAGATCCATGCCACAATATTTCCGACAAGTAACACACAATACCCAGAAGTGGATTTTCTGCCATAGGGATCAGTTGCCCAAGCAACATCTGAATATTCGGTAATTAAAAGATTTTTAGGTTTTTTAATATTATACCATAGTCCGTAATTGCTCTAAGGTATATTAGGATTCTCTTCACTGTATTCCAATGTGTATATAAGGCATTTTGGCACAAATTGGCACACCTTATTCAATCTGTAGGATATTTCTGGTTTTGTGATAGTTACATAATGAAGAGAACCAACAATGCTCTTATATAATGTCACATATGTAATAGGATATCTATCTCTGGCTGACAAAGGAGACTTACTGATCATAGGAGTTGAGATACCGCTATCATTCTACATGTGAGCTTTCTGAAGTAACTCACTTATATACTTCCCCTGACTAAGATGGAGATCTCCATTCTCAGTCTTATACGCCTCAAGACTGAGGAAGTAGTGTAAAATTCCTAGGTCCTTGAGAGAAAAATTAGAGGGTAAGTGAGCCATCAACTGAATGATATCTGATTCACTACCACTAGCGATGTTAACATCATCAACATACAACCAAATAAATATCACATAATGATTCGAGAATCTAGTGAAGAGGGAATTTTTTTGCCTTGGAACATTGGAAACTAGATTGAAAAAGAGCACTCTTCAATTTTTCAAAACCATGCCCGAGGAGCTTGCTTGAGGCTATAGAGAGCTTTGCGGAGCTTTCAAATGAGAAATAGGTTATGTTTTTGTTCAAAACCAGGAGTCTATTTCATGTATACATCCTCTTATAAAATGCCCTTAATAAAGGCATTATTCACATCTAAATACCTAATAGGCCAAATTTTAGCAAGAGAAATCGTGAGAATAACTCTAATAGTAGTTGGCTTAATACTGGACTTAATGTCTCATGGAAATCAAACCCTGTAACTTGGTGAAAAACATTTGCGACTAAATGATCCTTTTACCTAGAAACAGACCCATTTGCATCCTTTTAACTGTAAATACCCACTTGGATCCTTCCACTCTTGTATCACTAGGTGGAGCCACTAAAGACTCTATGTGGCTCCTGAGAAGGAAATTATATTCCTCCTACATTTCCTGTTTTCACTTGTTGTCATTGAGAGCCTCTTGGACTATGACATGTTCTTGATTTACACCTATAGCTGAATTAACAGTGGAAGGATTAGATTTAAAAATGCCAATCTTAAATTTGGTGATCATAGAACGAGTATTAGAAAACGTATTCAAAACAGTGGCCATAACAGGCGGTGATGGTGAGATAGTTGATGTAGAATGAAAGGGTTCTAGGGAGGTTGATGAGACATGAGTGATTTAACTATCCAATGGAGGAAAAGGAATGCGAGTAGCTATGGGAGAAGATGTGATAAATTGAGGTGATGGTGTTGATATTGTGTCTTCTGAAGGTACAGACATTGCCACTTCTGCAGGTGTAGGTGGATGGAAGAATTTGGTAACGCAAAATACCAAATCAGAAGTAATAAAAGGGGATGACTCATTGTTAGAAAAAGGGAATCCGTGTTCATCAAATAAAAAATGTCTTGAAATATATACTCCCCATTAGGTCCTAGACATTTATACCCATTATATTGAGAACTATAATCCAAGAAAGTTCAAGGTGCACTTTTTAATTCCAACTTATTGGTGTCGTGGGGTCTTAAGTGAGGAAAGAAAAGGCAACCAAATATCTTTAACGATGAGTAATGAGGTTTTGTTTTAAATAGCACTTCAAGAGGAATTTTGTTTTGGAGTGTAGGTGCAGAAACTCGATTAATTAAGTGACAACAGTGGTGAATGCATCACCCTAAAAATGAATAGGAAGATATGCTTATGCTAACAAGGTAAGAAGCCTCTCAACTATGTGTCGATGATTGCGTTCTGTAACACCATTTTTTTCCTAAGGTGTGAGAACATGAAAGTTGATGAATGATCCTTGTATCTTTGAGTAAAGTAGTGAGTGATCCACAATCGGTTCTTGAATTCTTTATTTTCTTTCTTAAGTGTAATTCAACTTGAGTTCTAAAATGTTGAAAAACTTAGAAAACATCATATTTTCCTTTTAGCAGATATAACCATGTGAACCTAGAGTAGGCATCTATGAATGACACGTAATAGTATGAGTACTGGAAGATTTATAGAGTGCATGACCCAACAAATCAGAGTGAATCAATTATAACGGTTTAATGTACTCACTTATAGGGTCATGAAAAGGTAACTTAGGACTTTTTCCTAATTGACAAGAAACACAAATAGAAGAGTTTTCAAAAGAAAGCTTCTCATTAAAACTAGATAGAATAATTTTTACAATCTTTTGAGATGGATGGACTAAATGCCTATGCCATAGATCATATATGTTTAAAGTAGCGGAATTACAAACAAAGTTTAAGAGAAACTAATTAAAATTTAATTGAGAATGTAGGCGGGATCTATTTTGGGATGAACAAAGCTTTCATTTGTGTTTGCTTGACTCAGTGAGATGAACACTAGGATTGAGACCATGGTTGATAGCAGGCTGATATGAGGATTGAATGAGAATGAACTTATAGAGGCCTAAAATTGTTCTTTGGGCAATATCCTTTTACAAGACAAAATAAGGGGTGAAATTCAAAATTAACTCCAGTATCTCTAGCAAATTGAGAGACACTAAGAATTTTTTTCTTAATTGGTGGGACACGAAATATTTTTTAATAAGAAAAGATTGAGAAGATGAAGGAGTTGTAAAAGTAGAATGACCAATATGTTGAATAAGAAAACTTGTACTATTCCTAACTTAAAGGCGATTGGTTCCTTGATACTCTACTCCTATGGTCAGATTCCCAAAATCATTAGTGGCATGATATTTTGCTCTTGAATAAGGAAACCATTCTCCATCTCCACCGACATTCAATTTTAGGGTTGTAAGTAAGGCCTGCATATTGCCATAACCTCCAGAGTTCATGTTATTTCTGACTGCACCATTCTCGAAATTTCCAGTATTGAAAATACAAATGAAATTATGACCAAATCAATGATAGCACTTGTGCACTGTGTGATCAAACTTTCCGTAAAGATGGTATTGAGTCTTGGAGTCTTGATTTTATTTTCCACCTTGGTTCTAAAATTTTCCTTTCCCTTTATTTCAATTCTGATTATGGTTCTGTGATCATGGTTGATATTGACCTCCAGTATTTTGGTGGAACTTCCTCTACTCGCCTTGTGATGCTATATTGGTTGAAGGAGTAGAGCCATTTATGTTGATCACAACCCCATACTTCTCAAATCTTCATTCATTGGTCATTAGTAGAAAACAAACTTCATCATAGGAGTAACTGACACCTGGTGAGGTGATGGTAATGACCCTATATTCATACTCATGTTAAAGACCATTGACAGTAGCAATGATCCTATCTCACCCCGATAGCAAGTTACTAATAAAGGCCATTGAGTCAAAGATGTATTTCATTATTCTCACATAAGAGATCATATATAGAGTTCCCTTCTTTTGAGTTCTCAAATCTCATTCATATTGGAGTAATTTAGCAGTAGATTGAGAAGAGTAATAGGCAACAAGTACTTTCCATATTTCAGATGAGGTATTCTTACCTATCAAATGAGACGGGATGGTAGTAGAAACGATTTGAGAAGACAGGAGATAATAAGCTGGTCTTGACGCTTCCAGATCTCAAATTTTGGGTTGAAATCACTGATTCCATCATTTTTCTAAACAAGTGATGATGGACATGGTATTATTTCTTCAGTGAATGATTCGACTTCATGTCCACACAGTGCATCAATGACTTGTTGTTTCGAGATGAGGAAAATATATTCTTCAAGCTTAACTCCATTTTGTTAATTCGTTGGGTTCACCACCATTGACGATAGAGATGGTGGTGGTAAAGTTCTCTCACTGAAACTCCCAGTCGATTTCCAGAGTTGGATTAAACAGTTATAGATGATGCCATGAAAGCTTAACCTAGAAGCTCTGATACTATGTAAAGTTTCTTAGAAGAGAGCTCTCTTCTAAAAGGGCCGTCTAGGCTTGAGGCTTGAGAGAAACGCATCGCCTACGCCTTATTACGCCTTATTCTTGGTAAAAGGTTTAAGGCACACTTTTGTTTTAAAAAACAAAGGATTAGTTGACAAATATTGGTTATGGAGCATGAATATGAGAAAGATGCCTACCAAACACATGGATATATTTTCAAAATTCAAGGTATGTACTATTTTATTATATTACTAGCGGAATAATTAAAATAATAAAAAATGGAAAAACGCTTTTTTACGCCTAGGCTTCGCCGAGGCGCGTCTAGACTCCTAAGGCTTGAGGCTTGACCTCTACGCCTCGACCACGCCTCGCCCCTTTTAGAACTTTGGAAGAAAGAGAGAGAGGGAGAGAGAGAGAGAGAAGTAGAAAGAAGATAAACTCTATTTTTATTAAAAATGAAAGAATAACTTTTCTTTATATACATATATATATATATATATATATATATATATATAGAGAGAGAGAGAGAGAGAGAGAGAGAGAGAGAGAGAGAGAGAGAGAGAGAGAGAGACAACTTTACAAATCAATAATTTATAATAGAATATTCTAAACACTTTACACTAAAGCTAAATTATGTTATATAACAGAACTGCACTACTATCTCCGCAATGAGTTGTTAACTTCCTCGATGCCAAGCTAGCGCTTTTGCCTTTTATCTTCAATATGATATATACCAAAAAATTCTAAAAAAATCCGCAAGAACAAGATCACAGGAGAGAAACATTTCAAATGATCATTGTTGTCCAGCCCAACACTCTCAATGAAAAACTAGAAACAAAAAATCAAAGAAAGACAAAGGAAACAACATAGAAAAAATCTTCAAATAAACAAAATAATAAACAACAATGTTTAGCAAATGATGAGAAAATAATGAGGTTATAAATGGAGATGCCCACATAAAAAATTAACTAATTTTTTTGGTCAAACAACCCACTTATCCTCAAAGGAAGAAGACTTTCAAAATACCTCAGTGAAAATCCATCCATAAATTATAACATTACTACACTATCAATGAGACAGTAACATTTACTGCAAGTTACACATATTTTTAGAAACCTACATCTATTTAACACATAAGTACATTAATATTTTAGTGTAAAACATCCATATAAATACAGTACATGCATGTTCAAAAGAGTCTACTCATGCTCAAATTGATTACACGCATATTTGTAAAACTATACACATATTTTGACAAAGTAGTCGAATATTCAGAACACAATACACTCACATTTCAACATAATATATGACCATTCTAACACATAACTCTCATGTTTATTAAGTTACATGCATATACGAATATGTCTATGTATATTCAAAATAAATATTCCTCTTATATTACTGAGATTATCTTCTCAACAACGTTAAATGTATTTTCTATACAATAGTGAAGTTTCCTAGGCTGATATGCTGATAATACAAATGTCGAGGAGCTTCTGTACGGACTCGAAGCATCAAACCTGGTAATTAAACTCTATATCGAAATTCTTTAATTATGTAATATAATAAATTACTAAGTTACACTTACGTTTCAGAAATAGATAATCCTTTACTTCGCTAAAATAATTCACAAGGAGAAGAAAACGAACGGTTCTAAAGACTTATACAACAAGCACACTTTGTTAGGTACGTACAATAAAAAATTTCGAACATCTTTTAAACATATATACACATTCTTATTATGAAAAAATGAATATTCCAAACTATATGTAACATGAGAGCTAGGGCTGTAAATGAGTCGAGTCGAGCGGAGCTGAGATTAACGTTGTTCAAGCTTAATTTGTAAACGTAAATAAAAAGTATGTTCAAGCTTACTTAATTTATCTTATGGGATGAGATCAAATTATTTTCTAAACAAACTAACACGAGACGAGCTCGCTCCTATCTTGGTTGTTTTACACTATTTTAATATGATTATTGGTGACTTAGCTAAATCCGAGTTGAGCTTAAAATATGTCCAAACTTGGTTAATTTATTTACGAGCCTGTCTCAATTGAAATTTTTTGCAAACAAACCCGAGCCAAACTATAATAGCTTAGTTCGTTTTACAACTCTAATGATAACATTTACAGTAAAAATAAAATCAGAACGACCATGCTGCAACCATTATATGAGCAATTGGGAACTACGATCTCATCTTCTTCCCCATTAGGCATGACAATGTTAACACACATTTCACCCTCTGAGTCGTTAACAAGCAATAAACGAATGTCATTCGCATGAACCCAATGTTAATAGGGCACGGTGACGAGCACTACAAAATTGGCCAATTACTTGTTATCTTCATTTCTTAGTAAAATGAAATGTAATATATTATATATTCATATACGAGATACTAACGCAAAAATATTTATTTCAAAGTTCAAAGACATACAATAAGCTCTCATTATCATATACAAGATTATGGGCACTATAAAAAAGACAAACAATATAATGAGACATGTGGAAACTCAAACAAAATGATAAAATCCAATGCCACACCAACATCGAGAAAAATGGAGAAATTGAATTGGATTCTTCGAAATGAATACAAACTATCACTCACAAGGGATTTTATTTGTCTATAATATAAAAACAAGTAACTGCGAATATATATATATATATATATATATATACTTTCAATTTTTAAACACATTCGACACAAAATAATATGTAATATTCTTTGCAGTCTCAATAGAACTACGAATGTGGTGTGGTGATCATACATTACATCGAGGACCTTGCCAAAGGAAAATCTATTGAACAATCCAACATGAAATTATTGGGATGAAATTACATATAGTAACCACTTTAGTATTAGTTAAAGGTTCTTATGATCACAAAGGGCTCGATTCCCTAAAGTAACTATCACGAAAATAGGGCAAATAATGATCATTTGTTTACTGATGTACATGAAATACAGAAACATATTAATCTTTTGTAAATAGAAAATCCGTATCACAATTATTTGCTCGTTTTTTAACATATATACAACACAACATCTCACCACCCGATTTTCTAGTAAAACAAATCTCTATTAAAATTAAAATTACTATAAAATATAGTAAATGATAGGCAAAATGATATAACATGAGAACCAAAAATACTAAAAGTACAAGTGAAATAAATGAATGTCCCTGCAAATATCTTGAAATTTTAAAATACATGCAAACTTATGCATACTCTCCGATAAATTACGTAAACTTTTAGTAAAATTCTAGCTTTCATCCAAACATTTAGAACGAAAAAATTTGGACAAAACAAATGTTCTAGGGCCAGGGTATAGGTTCGAGAGGGTGGGATTGGCTACAACAAACTCTACAATAACAAAAACAAATAATAAAATCAATGAAAAAAAATCAAATTCTAAAATTCTAAGGGGAATGGCTCTCCTCAATTGGCAAAAATTCAATTAAATTATGTCATCTCCTTATAATGCTAAAAATAGAACAAAATTAAGAAAAAAAATCCAAAATTCTAAGGGGAATGGTGAAACCTAATGGGCAAGAATTCAATAAAAGTTTGAGCAAATATTTCAAGACATTCAAACAACATAAAGTGTTAAAGGTTAGGGTTCAGGGCTAAGAGAGTATGGTTTGCGATCAGAAATCCTACACCATAAACCCTAAACCGTCGTCACGAACATGTTAGTAAACTATTTTCAATAACCTAAAAAAATCTAAATCTAAATACCAAAAATGGAGGATGGTGAATTGCAAGGACATGTTTTTATAAATGTCCGTATAGAATCTAGGAATTCCGTGTTCTCCTAGATCACAGTTAGTATGTCGTATATCGTTACATCTCGGCACGTCTTTACACATTCTATTGACGTCCATCATCTGAATCTTCATTAACACGCATCATCAACGCACACCCATTATTTACAAAATGCGTCGTGCATCTTCAACCGGCTCTATTCCCACTAACTCCACTACGCTAAAAGGTAAAATATTTAAATGGAGTTATTAATATTCACGTATTTATTTGGGATATTTTTATAAAAATTGAGGCATTTTTCTAAGTAAAAATTTACTTTTTAAGACCTATAGTCGAGACTTTTTAAAGATATATTTTTCGCTTGTGTCGTTCAAATTACATTGACAAGTCATTCGAACAACAACTTATAATGACATCACATGTCGTTTGAAGGGTCGCTCGAAGATCGTTTTTAAGATGCATCAAACGAACCCGAACTGTTTTGATTTTGTAAGGTCGTTTGCAAGGTCGTTCAAAGCAGCATCTAACGACATTAGATCCGTTCGAATGGCATGCAGATGTCGTTCGAATGATATGTGCCGCCTCAATTTTTTATTTAGCCTATAAATACCTGGAATGAAGTTAGGTTTTGCAAGTAATTCAAAAATCCTTTTCTACATATCTGATGCAATTAAAGACTTCATCTTTTAGGCCATTAAACCCTTTTTAATTAACTACAAAGTCCAAAATCATTTATGTGAATCATTCTTGACTTGATTACTCATCTTACTCATTCTAGAGTAACCCTTGTGGAGAAGAAGGTTGTTTCCATTGCTGACCTATGGGAGCTCTTGAGGGATCTCTTGTCGAAGACTTCGAACCAACACGTGAGTGTATTGCGTTGTCACAAAAACACTCTATTTCTTCTATGTAATTGTAAGTTAAATATTTACAGTTTATTGAGAAATTGAAAATTTTACCCCTGTTGGGGATTTTTCCTCAAATTTGTCTGGTGATTGTTTTGTTGTGCATGCTAGATAATTCGTATTAATGTTAAGCATAATTAAATGCATGTTTTAGGGTGTTAATTAAAAGTGGGGCATAAAATTGGAATTTAATTAAACAAGTTTAAACGTTGAACGCAAGCGCACTCTCAAATTGGTATCAGAACCAATTATACAATTATACCGTGTAATTTTTTCGCAAAATGTTTTTCTGGATATAATTTTTTTTTTCATTCTAAAAATGGATTTTTGAAACAACTTAAGTTTAATGGAAAACTTGTATAATCGTATGCCATTTTTTTATGAGACTAATTATGCTTATTGGAAATCCCGTATGAAATCTTCTTTAAAAGCCATTGATGAATGTGTCTGGGTTTTATGTGAAAGAGGGTGGAATCCTCCCTCTGTCATCGTAGATAGTATGATAAAACTTAAACCATTGTCTAACTGGACTGAGGAAGAATTTAAATGGAGAACATATAACTCTCGTGGGCTAAGTCCAATTTCTTGAGCCATCACACCCAACGAGTTCTAACGCATCATGACGTGTACCACGTCAAACGAAGCATGGGATGTTCTTCAACTTACCCATAAATGCACTAATGTTGTTAAATAATCTAAATTGAAAAATTTAAGTACTAAATTTGAAACAATTACCATGCTGGAATCCGAGTGTTTTGATGAATTCAATGCTTGCTTATCTAATATTATCAATACTAGTTTCAATCATGGTGAACATATTCCTGATGCTAGATTAGTTAAAAATATTTTAAGATCATTGTCTAAACATGTTATCCCTAAAGTCACTGTGCTAAATTCAATAGGAAATTTGAGAAATCTTAATTTAGAGGAACTGGTAGGAGACCTCCAGACATATGAAATTGATATGTTTCCTAATACAGTTAAATCTAAAGATAAAAGGATAGCACTTAAAGCCCGGGGTAGAAAAAGTGAGGAGTCAGCTAGAAAGAGGGGTGAGTCATCTAAACGAAAAAAGCAAGAAACGTCAGATTATAAGTTTGATTTTGATTTAGACGAATTGGCATTGTTTGCAAAAACTTTCAAGAAATTTCTCAAACTAAAAAATAATGGTAATTTCAAAGATAAAAATAATTTTAAGAAAAATAAATTTTGAAATAAGAATGATAAAGATAAAAAGGACACTCATAAAAGAGATAAAGAGAGATGTTATGAGTTTGACGGTAGAATTCATAAGGCTTTTGGGTGTCCAACTAGATTTAAACGTCAAGGCAAAGTCAAGGCTATTTTAAATGCCTCCCTTAGTGACGACAGTGAGGTCGAGTATGTGGATTCTAGAGACGAGATAACGCATGAATGTAACTTCATCGCATTTATGACTAGTCATGTGAGTACAGATAGTGCACTTCACGACGATGAGGAAGCTACTTCACAAATACACCTCGACAATGAAAGCGATATGAGTGAGGGGGAGGATGTTGCAAGTGAGAGAGAGTGTGACCTACAATGCACCTATGTCGATTTGTATGCTGACTCATTTAAAACTAAAAACCATAACAAAAGGTTAGCTCTTTGGATCATCGCATTAGAAAATGATTTAGGAGAGACGAGAGAGAGAGAGTCCACCATTAGCATTTCCTTGAGAGATAGAGAGAAAGTTTGTGTTGAGAGAGAGAGAGTATGTGTAGAGAGAGAAATACTGTTTGGAGAGAGAAATAATAGTTTTGAAAGAGAGAAAGGGGACTTAACCAAGCAAGTGTCTAGTCTTATGAGTGAGCTTCTTGCATTCATGGAGGCTCGAAAGAAACTTGAAGACCATGTAGCCCAACTCACTCATGACCTTGAGAGAGCCCGGGAGATCAAGGTAAAGATTGAGGACAGATCTAAAAATATGGGAAATATGCTCATCTCCCTTGCTTTAGGTTTTGGTGAAAGGCAGGGAATAGGTTTTGACGATTCTTCCACGGCTCATATTGCACCGGAACCAACTCATGAGTTTATAACGAATCCATATGGCCATCAACCAAATCTCCAAAGAAGAGTTCGGCCAAGAAAAGCAAACCAAGGTTAGCCTAAGACTGTGTACTTTTGTACCTACTGCAAAAGAAAAGGGAACCTTAGGGATTTTTTCTATAGTTTGGGTTGGAAATGACATACACATACTCCACCATCCCACACTGGTGATTTTACTAGTCTTAGAGAGAAGGTTGAGTTTCTACTCTCCACTTCTCACATCTTGATGAAAGAGTTCCAATGGTTGTCATTACCGTTAGTGGACACTTCCAACATCCTGGCTAGAACTAACAATGACAAGGGAAAACACAAGGTTACCACTTCTTGGGTACCTAAGCAAGACGTAAAAGCCCTTATTTTTCATATTGATCTTAAAGCACATAATACCTCAAAGTGGTATTTTGATAGTGGGTGCTCTAGGCACATGACATGTGATGTCAGATTTTTTACCTACCTTGAGGACCGTAAGGAAGGTAAAGTCACTTTTAGAGATGGGAGAAAGTCTAGCATAGTAGGACGAGGTACTGTAGAGATACCTGGGTTTCCTAAGCTAGAGAATATTTTGTGCATCAAAGGTTTGAAAGCAAACCTTGTCAGAATTAGCCAGTTATGTGATGCTGACTTTGCAGTAAAGTTAGACCGAAAGGAGTGTAATGTTTATGATTAAAACAGTAGACTTCTATTACAAGACACTACACCAAATCTGCCGAATTGTAACGGTCATTGACCTTGACAAGTTCAACTTGTCAAGGTCAATGACCGTGATAATTCTGGGCGAGACAATTTTTTTTTGTCACGGACTTATCACGGTCATTGACGGTGATAAATTAGTTAGAATTTCCACGATTGTGTCACGGGCCTTAACCGCGACAAGTTTTATCACGGTTAAGGATCGTGACAAGCCTGTGATCATGCTAAAAAAATTGTCACGGTCATTGACTATGACAAGTCCGTGACAACAATCCTTTGTCACAGACTTGTCACGGTCAATGACCGTGATAATTCTGGACAAAATTGAAAAAAAATCTGTTGGGGAGTTTGGCCACTTCCACTGCCCAACAGTATATTTGAACCTGTTATAGCAACGTTGTACCTGTTTAAACATCATATATCCAAATAAAATAGAGATAATGCCAATATACATTCAAAGTAGAGACAATACGCATCATGATATAATCCAAATATAATTCAAATGTACCAACTTAAAAATAATTCAATTCAAATAATGTCACTACATGTCTTGGGTAAGGTTAAATCCGAGGAGGTGAGTAGGCCACACGATATAAGAATTGACACACCCACTGATATACATCGTGCCGCATTATTCGTGCAACCACAACGGGGTGTTCTCCTTCCCGGATATCACATGCGTGACGAGCACCTTGGACTCGATGTCTTGAATCTCACGTCGATGAACTAGTCCACCCTGGATGATATTTGGGTCCCTCAACCCTCGACCTATCCGCTGGCCATCAAATATGTCCAGTATAAACACACTTGGCCAATAAAGGGTCAACATCGGTCGGTCGAAGGGAGCCATATAGGTAAGTGGTTCATCAAATTCCGCACATGTCGATGATGAAGCAGCGAGGTCCACGTCCTCGTCATCCTGCACCTCCTC
Organism: Sambucus nigra; assembly: GCA_949130495.1. Classification (NCBI taxonomy): domain Eukaryota; kingdom Viridiplantae; phylum Streptophyta; class Magnoliopsida; order Dipsacales; family Adoxaceae; genus Sambucus; species Sambucus nigra. The sequence goes on from OX422213.1 coordinate 582,700,357, forward strand.
CCCTACCACCTTCTCCTTCCCTTTCCCCTTTCGTTTTTTGCCGCCCAACGAACGCTTCATGAATGAGAACATATCTTGGACCGTTGCCTCCAAACGGGACAACTTCGTGTCATGCGAGTCCACCGTTCGAGCCAACCCGATGTCGCTCATCTCCAATCTGATGATCCTAGATTTGGCCAGCCTCGAGCTCACCCCCATGTCCTCCCCTTGCGATCAGAGGCAAGCACTTGGCTGAGCGCGTCTGTGGACAAAGATGCCTTGTCGGCATCAGACTGCGACTCATGCACTTCCTTAAGCTTTGCCTGAAATGACAAAAAGCACATGATTAGTAAAATAAGTAAATTAAAAAATTATAACACAATTAACAAAAAGTAAACTGTCGGATTACTTAAAATCGTGGCCGAGATGCTCGGGGACACCTCCTTGTCCTTAATCTTCTTCATCTGAAGAGCCACATAAGTATCGAGCCTATGTGGCCTACCCCCAGGGCTACTCCCTGTCCCCTGAAATAAAATAAAGTAAAATTAGTATCGGACCTGCAAAGTAAAATAATGCAGAATAATATATTTCTGTAATTATAGAAAAATCAAATCTTACTATCATCCTATGCTCCACCTCGGCGTAAGAAGTCCGTCCGGAGTAGTGCACGTCCTTCTTTTTTGCCCGATTTTCCCTCCCCGATTGGCGAGATGCCAATTTTCACTTCCTGATCTCATTGTCAACGAACTTTTGCCATTGTGCCAATGAGATCGGCTCCTTCGGCGGGACAAATTCACGCCTTTGGATAATGGACTCTTGTGTCTTTCCAAAGTACCGGGTCCGCATATTTTTCTTCCACGTCTTGTGTTGCTCCCTCAACTGCTCTAAGACGGAATCGCGTAGCTTTGGATCCAGGCTGAATTGTTCCTGTCTAAAAAATACAATGTTTGTTGCAAATAAATATAAATATAAATATAAAATGAAAATGAAAATGAAATTGAAATATTCATATGAATATAAATACATTACTTGTAGTGCCACCTAAATAGCTAACTTGAGCTCATATGGAACCTCCTTCCAACTACTGTACCCCGGGCCGATGATCGTATTTACCAGCTCGAGGGATCTCTCTAATAGCCCCGACTTTTTCTCGATGGCCATCCCCAATTGTCATATTTGGGGAGCCTAGGGGCCGAGGAGCCCTCGTCGCCTCCGTTACCACCGAGCCCGGATGACGTCATCATAACAAGCATCATCATCCTCGCCTTAATTCCTGAAGGAGACATTTGCTGTAAAAAAATATTATTAGTACATATCAAAATGAATTAAAAGAAGACATGCAAATATGTACAATTACTACAAATAAAAATTAATTGTTACTGTCAAACAACTCAATTCTGAATTCCAAAATAACAGCATCTAGCTCATAATATGTATAATTACTAAAAATCCGAAACATCCCCACCCCCACCCCTACTGCCCACACACGCACACTGCACAAGAGTGAAAATGATAAAGTGCAAATCAATTAAAAGCAATAAAAATGGATGTTTCGGTACAAATTAAAATATTTATTACCAATTAAAAAATTATTTAAAATTCGGGTTATCATAAAAAATGGATTGATATTCGATTGGAGCAGCCAAGTCATCCACACTACTATTTAGATATTTTGGTGCGTGTTGGATAATTGACCACGGCTCATTGTTGATATACTCCGAGTAAAACACTTGGCTAACCTTTTGAAATGCACAAACAAACGGATCATCGTTCACGTGGTCGTTTCTCTTCAACTTGGACAAGTCAACCATGATCAAATTGGTGACAGGATTAACTTTACAAGAATTTTTATCCTCAACTCTTACCCAATCACAGTAAAATAAAACCTCTCTGAATCTTATATAATCCAATTCAAATATATTTCGGATTACACCATAGTAAGTCATTTAAGCTTCAACGAGATTTTTATCTTTTGCGCTCGCTCGAAAGAAAGTAAGAGCCTTGTATGAAATGCCCAAGTTTTGTACATTTGTACTTTTCTCGTACACTTTAGCACCGAAAATGTAACCGTTCAATAGATACTTTTTGTATTCTTATGCCACGAACAAGGGTCCAGTGACTAGACGAGCAAGTCTTGATGTCGCATCACCCATCTCTAAGAGCTGAGATTATATATAAATTAATTATAGTATGTTTCATCTAATTATGTCTTATTTATATTCAAATTCAATTTAAAATAGAAATTTCAATTTTCTCCATCTCCTCTAAAGGGTGAGTGGTCCTATCCCATTCAAGACCGTATTTTTCTGTAATATACTTAACAGCTCATGCACATTGTTATGATTTGAAAAAAATTCGACAGCATATCCCCATAGTTCTCCAAGTACACGACGTAGATTGGCAAGTGTGAGTGTTATTTCTATTGATCAATTAAAATAACAGTCACACTTGTCAATCTAGTATGTACCCAGAAAACATTAGGATACGACTGCAGAACTTCCTCCAAAAGTAACAACTTTAAGCCACTATGAATATTATACATAAATTATGCAGTCCCAAACTGTCCAAACATGACAATTCGAGAGATCTCATTACAGGGGTAATGACTCTTGAACGGGTCTAAGGGCTATTGAATGCATACGCATAAGAACTAGAAGGCTAGTATCTATGTGCACTATATGTAACTTCAAGTGTGCTTCATTTAATTATCATACTATATATATTGTTCGATATACAAAGTATTTTTAAAAAAAGTTGAAAAATCCCACCCCCATATGGACCATAATCCAGTGGTCATGCCACTTTTAAAATTAATCAACCCAACATCGATCCACTATAATCCAACAGCAATGTCAACAACAAATGTGTATCCCGAACTCCTTCTAATTCATCTACTCAATTAATTATTTTCATCAATTAAACTAACAATTAAAGTATACAATTATTAATTTACTAATTTACAATGAGGGGCAATCCTACTTTCATAATTAATCATATATTAATTTACTAATTTACAATTAGGGGCAATCATATATTAATTTACAAAAAAAATTAATACGCAATCAATTCATTTACAAGGGACATTACGCACAAACACGCACATAGATGCACACTACACACACATATACACACACGCGCACATACACACACACACCCGCGCACATTCACACACACACACGCAGTCCCCCACCTCTACCCACCCACCCATCCCTGCCCCTCCCCCCCCCCCCCGACCCACCCCTTCCCCCACCACACACACACCACTTCACATACATGCACACACACCACACACACATACAAACAGCCCCCATCCCTGCTCCCCCTTCCCCCCTGCCCCACCCCCACCCACCACACACATGCACACACACACGCACATATATACACACACACACACACACACACACACACACACACACACATATATATATACTCACACACACACACACACACACACACACACATATATATATATATATATATAAGGAAGAGAGACAGAGAGAGGGAGAGCAGCGTAGAGAGACAGAGAAAAAAAGGAGGGAAGAAGCCGATGGCGAAAAAAGGAGGGGAAAGGGTTGTTTACTGTAACATTTGTCACGGACGTGTCACGGTCCTTGACCGTGACAATATTATAAGGATTGTCATGGCCATTGATCGTGACAAGCCCGTGACAATTGTACTTGTCACGGTCGTGTCACAGTCAATGACCGTGACAAGGCTAGCCGCTAGAAGGGTGCCAATTTACCCATTTTGATGTAGTGAGGGGTGAGGACTAAAGATAATTGTTATGGGATTGTGCTCAAGTCCTCATTTTTCTGCAACAGCGCAATGATCACTCCTATGGATCTGTGGCATCAACGTCTAGGTCATATAAATTTTAGAGATTTGAAGCGCTTAGAAAAAAAGAACTTAGTAAGTGGCTTAACGTCACTTGGGAATCCGACTTTCGTGATTTGTGGACCCTGTCAGTTGGAAAAACAAGTTCGTAGTCCCCATAATAAATTGAACTCCATTACCACTTCACGAGTGCTTGAGTTAATTCACATGGATCTTATAGTTACTACTCGTACTGAGAGTTTAGGTGATGAAAGGTATGTCCTCGGGATGGTAGATGATTTTTTGCGTTATTCCATTGTATCTTTTCTGAGAGAGAAATCCGATGCAGTAGAGTTTCTTACGACCAAGTGTCGTGTCCTACAAAATCAACACGGTATCACTATGAATAGAATGCATAGTGACAACGACACTAAATTTAAGGAAGCAAAGGTGGATCTTTACTATGATAACCTCGGGATCAAACATGATTTTTAAGCCAAGAAGACTCCTCAGCAAAATGGGATTGTTGAGAGGAAGAACCGAACGATTCAGGAGATATCTAGATTTATGCTTCCAGGTCGTATAGTTGCTAGAAATTTTGGACAGAGGCGATGTCTACCACATGCCCCACGGTGAATATGGTTTATCTTCATCCACACACACTTCAGACTCCTTTTGAATTATGGACTGGAAAGAAACCCAACCTTTCATATTCCCTTATTTTGGGATGAGAGAAATTAGGAAAGTTCGACTCCCGAAGCGACGAGGGAATATTATTAAGCTATTCATCGACGAGTAGAGCATATTGGGTTTTTAGCCTGAGTAACTCTAAGGTTACGGTGTCAATAAACATCATCGTGAAGGATGACGAACTATCGATGTTTGTTGATCCTAACCTTCTGTGTGTAGTTGACACACTTTTTAGTGACGATCCTTTAGTCCCTCATATACCTAGGGTAGACCCTACTCCTGATTTAGGGGATACGACTACTTCGGTTTGCAAGATTCATGATCCTTTTGCCATACTAGGAGATCCCACATTAGTGGTCAAGACTCGCGCTCAAGTAGAGAACATTGTTAGCTTTTTGTGCTACATGTCCAAAGTCGAGCCCAAGAACCACAAAGAAACACTTAAAAATGAATATAGGTTATCTGTTATGTAGGAAGAGTTTCTTTAGTTTTGAAAGAATGATGGTTGGGAACTTATCCCCCGACCTAGTGAAACGAATGTGATTGGTACTAAGTTGATCTTCAAGAATAAGATGGATGAGAATGGTACCATTATCCAAAATAAGGCTAGGTTGGTAACTTAGAGCTACACACAGATTGAGGGTGTAGACTTTGAGGAGACATTTTCTCCTGTTGTGAGGATCGAGTTCGCCCGTTTACTGCTCGCCATCGCATGTCATCTACGCTTCAAGCTATATTAGATGGATGTCAAGAGTGACTTTCTAAATGGAATTCTACATAAGGAGGTTTATATGCAACAACAAAAAGGGTTTGAAGAACCTAAGCACCCTGAACACGTCTATTATGTAAAAAAAGCCCTGTATGGTTTGAAGTAAGCACCTCGTGCTTAGTATGAGGGGATTACTTCCTATCTTTTTTACTGTGGTTTCAAAAGAGGGGGAGTTGATAAGACATTGTTTGTTAGGAGAAGATATGGTGCTAATTTGGTTACCCAGGTCTATGTGGATGATATAGTCTTTGGATCCACATGCTCCCATCATGCTCACGACTTTGAGGAGGATATGAACACTGAGTTCGAGATGAGCATGGTTGGTGAGCTTACATTCTTCCTTGGTCACCAGGTTTGTCAGCTAGAGGATGGGATGGTTATATCCCAATGTATATATGCAAGATACCTTATGAAGAAATTTGGTTTAGACTCCTCTAAGAATGCACCTACCCCGATGAGTACCTTAACTAACCTTAACAAGGACACTTCAGGCAAGGACGTAGAGCAAACCTTGTATCGGAGTATGATAGGTAGTTTTCTTTACTTGATTGCCACTCATCCCGACATCACCTTTAGTATTAGAGACTGTGTGCGATATCAGGCATCCCCGAAAGAGTCGCACTTACTCGCTCTTTAACATATTCTCAAATAGGTAAGTGGGACTCTCTTATACGACATTTAGTATTCCTTTGATACCGACGTCTGTTTATCCACCTATTCGGATGCTGATTGGACCGAGGATGTAGATGGATATAGGAGTACTTCAGGTGGGTGTTTCTATTTTGGTTATGCTATTTATCGCTTGGTTGATCAAGAAGCAAAACTCCATCTCTTTATCCACTGCGAAGGCGGAGTACATAGTCGTCGGAGTTGTTGCACGCAACTCTTGTGGATGAAGCAGATGTTGGAGGATTATGGAATATCACAGTACACCATAACTATTTCATGTGATAACATGAGCGCAATACACATATCCCTAAATTTAGTCCAACATTCACACACAAAATATATTAGGATACGCGAGCACTTTATCCGTGAGTTAGTAGAAGAGAAAGTCGTGTCCACCGACCTTCACTTAGCCGATATCTTCACGAAATCTTTAAATGCCTTTAAATTTGATAGTCTTAGGAAGTCTTCAGGAATTTTCACAATTGACTGAGGGGTTGTTACCATGTCAAGATTGGATGCATTTTTTCATGTTCATATCATATGATTCCTATTGTTAGACTATATCTTTTGTAGTATATTTTCATTTTTTATATTTTTAGAAAAATTCAAAAAGATTTTCTATTTTTTGAGAAAAATTGAAAAAGACAAAAAGATTTTCTTTTTATATATTTTTGAAAAACACAAAAAGTGTTTTGTATTTTGTTTACACATTTTGTGGATGAACAAAGTCACATTTTCATTTCCATATTCCACGTGACTTTTTGTTAGTGATTTGAGAGGCTACATCATTTCATCCATGTGCTTTATAATGTTTGGAGTCATTAAGATGCGATTAATGATATTTTTCTACATGTTTGGCTCCTTATCTCCTTTAATGAACACATGCACGGTTTTATTTGAATTTTGTACGTGTCTGTCACATGTTGGTTTAAGTGTTTTCATCTTAATTTTGCCTCTACAACAAACCTAATGCGATAAAACGAGAATAATAATTGTAGCGCATGTAAGAACCGTTGCCCGTGAGTAATTTTTTATATATATTGAGTAAAAACGGTAAAGGGCTGTGAAAGATACTCATATCCTTTGTGATTAAGCCATCGTTTAAATAGGGTCAAAAAAGTGTAGCATTGTAAAAAGTAGCCAAGACCCAAAGACTTTAATGGAGCCGAAAAAGTGTGGCATTGAAAAAAGTATCCAAAGCCAAACTAGTTTAGGTTGATATGATCATTCAAAAGAAAAGAAAAATCATTTATGATCATTATTATATTAAGGGAATCTAGTTGGATGTATATCAACAAAATTGCACGTCCTTGAAAATCTTGAAAAACATTAAATAGTTTTGGGCGCTATTATTGTGGAAATCACTTTGAACTTTGATTTGTTGATAATATTGAGTCAATTTCTTATACATCCTCCATTTTTACACTTAAGGACGATGTGGAGTTCATTCATTAGGAGTATAAAAAATTCATCATGTACATATGCTATGATTGTTTGCAATGATTTTCCTATCGAATTTTATCACATCCCTTCATTTATGCTATCACCGACTGTAACACCCCGTATTTTTTAGTACATTTAAAATTTAATTAATTCGGAAATTCAAATTACTAGTGTGTTGTGATTTAATGAATTAATTATGGTAAAATAAATTTTAATATTAATCGGAGAGTAAATGGTTAATATTTAGGCAAATTAAATTACTGAGTGTATAGTAATAATCTATTTAAGTCATTTCGAGTGTCAATGACAGAGTATACACTTATCTCAACCGAAAGTCGGTACAGACAATATGGGGTGGGGGATAAGTAATTTTATAAATTTATTCGGATGCCAATTTTGAGTGTACGGTTGAGTCCGGATGGGCCGAGATAGTCGGAAAAGTGTACCCGGGGGTAGTAAACGGGTCACGGGACATTTTTAGACATAGTCGGGCCCACTCGGGGACATTTTGGTCACTTGGGCTTGGCCATTAGTCAAAAAACGTGAATTGAATTATTAACCTAATAAAAAGAAGATTTAGGATGGCTGTGCTTAATTAATAAGAGGCACTAAAGGGTTAGGAAACCCTAGCAGCAGCCAAGCCAATTGGGGATCAAAAGAGAGCCAACAAAGGTCATCTTCAACCTTGGGATTTAGCTCCAATTCAGACTCTACGAACCTTAAGGCAAGTGGATAACTTGCAATAGCATTAAATCTGTTTTCGATTCATATTCATGTGTAGTGAATAAGTAGAAATTCGTTTTTGGTTGTTAATGGGATGAACACGGGATTTTGGAAAACAACAATTCTGATTTACGAAATTGGGTGATGATTCTTGTAAAATCTGATAATGGTGAGTTAATGCATATCTGGTAGAATGATATCTGAATATTTGGGAATGAATTTGATGATGAGATTTGGGGTATAAATGGCTTAGGGTTTATGATGAAACTTTCTCCAAATTTAGAAATTTGAGTTAATGGACGAATTATTGATGTTGATGACTGTTCTGGAAATCCCTAATGAGTTTCCTAATATGTAAAAATGCTAAAAGGGATTTAGTTTTAGTGTAGAAGTAAATTAGGGCTTGCTGATTTTCGCCCATGGCTGTCTGTCTTCGCGAAGAAGACGAGTACCTGTTCGATCGATCGATCGAAGCCATGAAGTCGATCGATCGACGGTCGGCAGAAACTGACAGTTCGCCCAGTTTTATTTATATAGGGAGAGATTTATATAAAAGTTGTTATGTGATTAATTATTGAGAGAAATTAATGCATGATCTAAATCTGATTAATTGTGGGGAAATTAATTAGAAGATGGGAGTAGAAATTTGGGTGACACGTCAAAATTGGTTGAGCGATGTCAAGGTAAATTATTTTATTTAGTAATGGACTAAATAATTTAGAGTCGGGAGTTAGACTCGGGTGAGGTTAATTCGGGCTATGAGATTGAGTCCAATTAAGTGGTGAGGGCAACATCAAAAGTAGTTGAATTATTAATGTGTGAATTAATTAATAATTAGAGTTGGGTAACAACTTCATAATAAAAATGGAATAGGCTTGTGTCACGGGTTTAGTACACGGTGTAGCTGGAACATTTTTATAGATGTATATATATATATACGGTGTGTGATAGTATATATATATAGTGTATGCCTTAATATCAGTGGTTAGATATTATTATACTCTAGTGCTATAGGGGGAGGTTACGCGCAGTGGATGAATCCCCTAGCTTGAGGAGTAGGGCGAGTAGATTCCCAGGTCATAGCGTCTGTTACAGGGGGTGAGGGGCATCTCACTTTCCGGGAAGGAATATGACCGCCTCCAATCGTATACTAAACCAAGTTAGTGAGAGATTCTAACTTGGATAACTAGGATATGTGAATATACCTAGTGTACTAGCACTTTAGAGAAATTATATCTGGGGAGTACTTTTACTCGGGTGGATGTTAGTGTTTTATGTATTCCAGTATGTGTGTGAATGCTGCAATAAATTCTAAGTATATAATTAGGTGATTATTATATACGGGCTAAATAAATACAAGTATGAGTTGTTGTATATGTATAACGAGTAGAGATGTTATATGAATCAAAAAGGGAAATGATTAATTAAGTTGATGTTACTAATAACTTAAAAATCATAATCACATTATACTCAAATTAGAGTAGGGAGGAGTATAAGGAGACTTTAATAATTGTCTAGTCATGAGATAGATAACTAGGTGATAATTAAAGTGTTAGTGGTGCACATTAGAGGAGGGGCAAGGAAGTTCTCAAGAGAGTGCGACACTAACTAAAATATGAAGAGCATGCATATTTATTATTACTGCAAGTTAATCATTTGCTAAATGTTTTCAAATGTTTTGGGTACTAACCCTTGCTATAAAAACTTTTTAAAAACCTTTTAGGTGTCCAGCCACAGGGACGCCAGACTTGACTCGATTCCAGGAAATCCGTTGCTGCAGCATATGTGGATGTTGCGGGACCTTTGATAGACGCCTCTTTCTTTCATTCATAATGTAGAGACTCATTATTATTTATTCGAGCATGTCGCTCACTTTCCATTTATTTATTTCTTAGACTTGTTGGGATTTTATTCTTGTCTTTATGGGATTTTTATTTGGACCGATTGTTTATTCGGTTAATTAATTTTTACTTGTGGAATGATTAGTTCAATTATCTGTGATTGTTGTATTGTTTTATTTTCCGCATGGGTTTTTGTTTAATTAATGAAAGATAAAAATTGGCACCAGTCTATTTGTCTCACTTAGGTGGTTAGTAATTTAATAAAACGACAGTGATGCTAAGAATGGACCAAATGAGAAACCTGTTCTAACTTGATTTAGGACTGATCACCCGGGATTAATTAGGCGGGGTGTCACAGATGGTATCAGAGCATCAGGTTCTAGTGTCCTTAGGATCTGTACGGCTTTCTACGTTTCAGCGTAGCGTTCGGTTGTTATAGAGCCCTATTATTAGGACTGTTGATTATATCTTTCCGCTTGTGAGATATCGTATTCCTGCTATTAATTTTTGTATAAATTGTGTACTTATACAATTCAATCTATTTCAGATGCCGCCAAAGAGACAGAGAGCGGAGAGGGCTGAGGCTAGAGATGAGGTGAGGGAGGCTCGCCAGGAGCCACAGGTACCGCCACCACCACCCCCGCCCGAGTTGATTTCTACCACTCAGGTGGCAGTGATAGTGGCCCAAGCGGTGGAGACAGCGATGCGAGCTATGGCAGCCCATTTTCCACAGCCCCAAGCACCGCCTCCATTGGCTCCAGCAGTTCAGGCTCCAGTGGGGCCACCATCTTGGCAGCGAGTGAGGGAGACCTTTCAGAAGGGTCACCCACCTGAGTTTCGAGGTAGCACCAATGTGGTCGAGGCTTGTGACTGGAAGAAGAACATTCAGCACCATCTGCGCATGTTAGAGGGTACAGAGGTGCAGAAACAGATGCTGGCTACCTTTCGTCTGTCAGGGGCAGCCTTACAGTGGTGGGAGTCCGTGACCACCGCTGAGGAGCGGGATTTGATGCCGATTTCTGAATTCTGGGTGCGATTTGGCCGCAAGTACTTCCCTCCAGCAGTAGAGTCTGAGATGAGAAAGAAATTCAGCGAGTTGGTACAGGGTGACAGGTCAGTAGCAGAATATGAGGAAGAGTTTACCCATTTGGCAAACTTTGTGCCAAACGAGGTGAGTGATGAGGAGCGGAAGAAGTCAAAGTTCATGGATGGTCTAGCTTGGAGAATCAGACAACACTTGATTGGAAACCCGGCATTAGTGACTTATACAGATGTTGTTAATGCCGCACTTGTACATTGCCAGGATCATCGTTTCCATACGAAGGGGAACAAGAAGGCAGGTGAGCCGAGCCAGCAGGGCAAGGCGGTTACTAGTAGTGAGGCAGGTGGCACACAGCAGCAGGTTATCATTCAGCAAGGGAATCGGGCTAAGAAGTTTAAGCCTGGTGGGTTCCGACCGGGAGGACAGGGGTTCAGGCAGGGGCAACCAGGCCCTAATCAGCAACAGCAGGTTCCTCAGGGCCGTCAGGGCCAAGGGAACAACGAGGGAGGCCACCCGGGGCAACAGCGTCAGGGCCACCAGGGCCAACGACAGGGTGACGACCAGAAACGCTGTTTCTCCTGTGGTCAGCCAGGACACTTCAAGAGGGAGTGCCCGCAGAGGGACAAGGACCAGCAGAAGGGTGCCCAGTAAGGGCAACAGGGTCGAATACCGCCAGCAGCACCAGCCCCACCCGCCCCACAGCAGCAGGGGAAGATGCACTACGGACGTGTGTATAACGTTCGGGATGTTCCAAATCCTCCAGCACAGCAAGCACCGCCCGCGATCGAGGGTACGTTTTCTATCCATGGCACTATGGGTCGGGTATTGTTTGATACGGGGGCCACTCATTGCTTTATAGCTACACATTTCGCGAAGGCTTTAGGGTTGTTAGCCACCGCTGAGAGCACTGTTACGTGTGTCGACTCACCATTGGGGAGTGGGTCGCTTATATTCTTTATATGTCGAAGAGTAGGAGTAGAGATTGGTGGTTTAGTGTTACCCGCGGACATGTTGGTATTAGATATGCATGTTCACGATGTGATCATCGGTATGGATTGGCTCGCTGACTATAGAGCCATGATTGATTGCTTCGGTGGGAGCATTATTTTTGCCATTCCGGGGCAAGAGATGTTTGTGGTGGCAATGCCTCGCCCAGAGGGAGGCTCGACCACTAATCTTTATTACATTGAGGAGGAAACCTCACAGGAAGTGGTAACTCCTTTAGACTCTATTCCTGTGGTGAGGGACTTTGAGGATGTATTCCAGGAGATACCAGGATTACCACCCAGCAGAGAAATCGAATTTGTTATCGATTTGGCACCAGGGACGAGGCCGATTGCTCGGGCACCTTACCGAATGGCCCCTTCAGAAATGCGGGAATTGAGGGAGCAGATTCAGCAACTACTGGGTCAGGGTTTTATTCGGCGGAGTACATCGCCGTGGGGTGCGCCGGTGTTGTTTGTGAAGAAGCGAGATGGTTCACTCCGTTTGTGCGTGGATTATAGGGAGCTGAACAAGGTGACGATACGAAATAAGTATCCGTTGCCTCGGATTGATGATTTATTTGACCAATTGAGGGGGGCGTCTTCTTTCTCCAAAGTCGACTTGAGGTCAGGGTATCATCAACTGCGTATCCGAGAGGAGGATGTTCCTAAGACCGCTTTCTTATCGCGGTATGGATCATATGAGTTCAGGGTGATGCCCTTCGGGCTCACCAATGCACCAGCAGTGTTCATGGACCTCATGAACAGGGTTTTCAGGGAGTACCTAGATCAGTTTGTCATCGTGTTCATTGATGACATCCTAATCTACTCGCGTACCGAGGAGGAGCACGCAGAGCATCTGCGCGTGGTTTTACAAACATTGAGGGATCATCAGCTCTATGCCAAATTCTAGAAATGTGGATTCTGGCTACGGGAGGTACTGTTCCTTGGTCACGTCGTGTCAGATCAGGGTATTGCAGTGGATCCGGATAAGGTGTCGGCGGTGAGGGAGTGGGGACAGCCCACGACACCGACCGAGGTGCGCAGTTTTCTGGGTTTGGCCGGTTACTACAGGCGATTCATTAAAGGATTCTCCAAAATTGTAGGATCTTTGACGAATCTGACTCGGAAAGGGGTGCCTTTCAAGTGGGATGATAGTTGTCAATTAGCGTTCGACGAGCTAAAGGACAAGTTGACATTTGCACCCGTACTGGCATTGCCAAGGGGAGGGCTAGAATATCGGGTTTACATAGACGCATCCTTACGGGGTCTTGGGGGTGTGCTCCCGCAGGAGGAAAGGGCTATAGCTTATGCTTCCAGGAAGCTAAAGCCCCATGAGAGGAATTACCCCACTCACGACCTAGAGTTGGCAGCGGTCGTTTTTGCTTTGAGGATATGGAGGCATTATCTTCTAGGAGAGCAGTTCACTCTATTCACGGATCACAAGTCACTTCAGTATCTCTTCACACAGAAGGATCTGAATATGAGACAAAGGCGGTGGCTAGAATTCGAGAAGGACTACCAGTTTGACATCCAGTATCATCCTGGTAAGGCCAATGTAGTAGCAGACGCATTGAGCTGAAGACCGACTGGGGAAATATCGGAGGTATGGAAAGCGAAGTGGAGAGAGCTTCAATATGAGGACGACGTAGCAAAGGCTTGCATGTCGGCTTTGTCCATCACACCCGAGATCATTATGCGGGTTGTGAAGGCTCAGGCGGAGGATCAAAATTGCTGGGATAGGGTGGGCTAGTTGTTAGCTGAGGGAGCTGAGGGAGCGGAGGGTTACTCGATTAGCTCAGAAGGAGGCCTATGTTTTAATGGGAGGTTAATGGTGCCAGAGGATGAGGATTTGAAGCACGCCGTTATGACAGAATCCCATGGTTCGAAATTTGCGGTACATCCCGGTGGGGATAAAATGTACTAAGATATGAGGAGGCAGTATTGGTGGGCAGGGATGAAACGGGACATAGCGGAGTTTGTTTCGAAATGTGCCACATGTCAGCTTGTGAAAGTTGACCACCAGAGACCATCAGGGATGCTACAGCCGTTAGAAATTCCCGTGTGGAAGTGGGAGAGCATCTCCATGGACTTCATCACAGGGTTACCGGTATCGCAGAGGGGTCACGACTCCATATGGGTTATTGTGGATCGGTTAACTAAGGTGGCCCACTTTTTGCCGGTACGCACAGACTTCGAGACGATGCGTTATGCACAGCTATTCATAGCAGAGATTGTTAAGCTGCATGGAGTGCCGATAAACATTGTATCCGACCGAGACAAAATCTTTGTCGCCCACTTTTGGCAGAGCTTCCAGGAGGCAATGGGCACGGAGTTGCGCTTGAGTACAGCGTATCACCCATAGACTGACGGTCAGACTGAGAGAGTTAATCAGATGCTGGAAGACATGCTCAGAATGTGCATTTTGGACTTCGGAGGAGGATGGGAGAAATATCTTCCTTTGGTAGAGTTTGCGTATAACAACTCTTACCAATTCACGATTGGCATGGTACCGTTTGAGGCACTGTACGGGAGACCTTTTCGTTCAACCGTTTGTTGGTTAGAAGTGGGGGACAACAAGCTCTTGGGGCCGGAAATTGTCCAGGAGACATCTGCCAAGATAGAGTTGATTCGAGGAAGAATTCGGATAGCTCAGGACAGGCAAAAGAGTTATGCTGATGCTTCTAGAAGACATGTGGAGCTAGAAGTTGGGGACCAAGTTTTAGTCCGGGTATCCCCAATGAAAGGGGTGATGAGGTTCGGCAAGAAGGGTAAGTTAGCACCGCGATACGTAGGACCTTTCCCTATTATTGAGAGGGTGGGACCGGTAGCGTATAAGCTTGGATTACCAGAACATCTTCAGCGGATACACGATGTATTCCATGTGGCATCGCTGAAGAAATATCGAAGGAGCGAGAGAGCCTTTTGGCATATTCCACTCGAGGAGATCGACTTACAGCCAGACATCTCGTATGAGGAGAGGCCGGTAGTAATTCTGGATCATAGTGAGCGGAAATTACGATCCAAGGTTGTTCCTTTGGTTAGGGTACAGTGGGGTCATCACAATGTTGACGAGTCTACCTGGGAGCGAGAGGAGGATATGCGGGAACAATATCCAGAACTGTTCAACGCAGGTACGATCTAATTTCGGGGACGAAATTCCTTTATAAGGGGGGGAGTATGTAACACCCCGTATTTTTTAGTACATTTAAAATTTAATTAATTCGGAAATTCAAATTACTAGTGTGTTGTGATTTAATGAATTAATTATGGTAAAATAAATTTTAATATTAATCGAAGAGTAAATGGTTAATATTTAGGCAAATTAAATTACTGAGTGTATAGTAATAATCTATTTAAGTCATTTCGAGTGTCAATGACAGAGTATACACTTATCTCAACCGAAAGTCGGTACAGACAATATGGGGTGGGAGGATAAGTAATTTTATAAATTTATTCGGATGCCAATTTTGAGTGTACGGTTGAGTCCGGATGGGCCGAGATAGTCAGAAAAGTATACCCGGGGGTAGTAAACGGGTCACGGGACGTTTTTAGACATAGTCGGGCCCACTCGGGGACATTTTGGTCACTTGGGCTTGGCCCAATAGTCAAAAAACGTGAATTGAATTATTAACCTAATAAAAAGAAGATTTAGGATGGCTGTGCTTCATTAATAAGAGGCACTAAAGGGTTAGGAAACCCTAGCATCAGCCAAGCCAATTGGGGATCAAAAGAGAGCCAACAAAGGTCATCTTCAACCTTGGGATTTAGCTCCAATTCAGACTCTACGAACCTTAAGGCAAGTGGATAACTTGCAATAGCATTAAATCTGTTTTTGATTCATATTCATGTGTAGTGAATAAGTAGAAATTCGTTTTTGGTTGTTAATGGGATGAACACGGGATTTTGGAAAACAACAATTCTGATTTACGAAATTGGGTGATGATTCTTGTAAAATCTGATAATGGTGAGTTAATGCATATCTGGTAGAATGATATCTGAATATTTGGGAACGAATTTGATGATGAGATTTGGGGTATAAATGGCTTAGGGTTTATGATGAAACTTTCTCCAAATTTAGAAATTTGAGTTAATGGACGAATTATTGATGTTGATGACTGTTCTGGAAATCCCTAATGAGTTTCCTAATATGTACAAATGCTAAAAGGGATTTAGTTTTAGTGTAGAAGGAAATTAGGGCTTGCAGATTTTCGCCCATGGCTGTCTGTCTTCGCGAAGAAGACGAGTACCTGTTCGATCGATCGATCGACGCCATGAAGTCGATCTATCGACGGTCGGCAGAAACTGACAGTTCGCCCAGTTTTATTTATATAGGAAGAGATTTATATAAAAGTTGTTATGTGATTAATTATTGAGAGAAATTAATGCATGATTTAAATCTGATTAATTGTGGGGAAATTAATTAGAAGATGGGAGTAGAAATTTGGGTGACACGTCAAAATTGGTTGAGCGATGTCAAGGTAAATTATTTTATTTAGTAATGGACTAAATAATTTAGAGTCGGGAGTTAGACTCGGGTGAGGTTAATTCGGGCTATGAGATTGAGTCCAATTAAGTGGTGAGGGCAACATCAAAAGTAGTTGAATTATTAATGTGTGAATTAATTAATAATTAGAGTTGGGTAACAACTTCATAATAAAAATGGAATAGGCTTGTGTCATGGGTTTAGTACACGGTGTAGCTGGAACATTTTTATATATGTATATATATATATATATACGGTGTGTGATAGTATATATATATATAGTGTATGCCTTAATATCAGTGGTTAGATATTATTATACTCTAGTGCTATAGGGGGAGGTTACGCGCAGTGGATGAATCCCCTAGCTTGAGGAGTAGGGCGAGTAGATTCCCAGGTCATAGCGTCTGTTACAGGGGGTGAGGGGCATCTCACTTTCCGGGAAGGAATATGACCGCCTCCAATCGTATACTAAACCAAGTTAGTGAGCGATTCTAACTTGGATAACTAGGATATGTGAATATACCTAGTGTACTAGTACTTTAGAGAAATTATATCCGGGTAGTACTTTTACTCGGGTGGATGTTAGTGTTTTATGTATTCCAGTATGTGTGTGAATGCTGCAATAAATTCTAAGTATATAATTAGGTGATTATTATATACGGGCTAAATAAATACAAGTATGAGTTGTTGTATATGTATAACGAGTAGAGATGTTATATGAATCAAAAAGGGAAATGATTAATTAAGTTGATGTTACTAATAACTTAAAAATCATAATCACATTATACTCAAATTAGAGTAGGGAGGAGTATAAGGAGACTTTAATAATTGTCTAGTCATGAGATAGATAACTAGGTGATAATTAAAGCGTTAGTGGTGCACATTAGAGGAGGGGCAAGGAAGTTCTCAAGAGAGTGCGACATTAACTAAAATATGAAGAGCATGCATATTTATTATTATTGCAAGTTAATCATTTGCTAAATGTTTTCAAATGTTTTGGGTACTAACCCTTGCTATAAAAACTTTTTAAAAACCTTTTAGGTGTCCAGCCACAGGGACGCCAGACTTGACTCGATTCCAGGAAATCCGTTGCTGCAGCATATGTGGATGTTGCGGGACCTTTGATAGACGCCTCTTTCTTTCATTCATAATGTAGAGACTCATTATTATTTATTCGAGCATGTCGCTCACTTTCCATTTATTTATTTCTTAGACTTGTTGGGATTTTATTCTTGTCTTTATGGGATTTTTATTTGGACCGATTGTTTATTCGGTTAATTAATTTTTACTTGTGGAATGATTAGTTCAATTATCTGTGATTGTTGTATTGTTTTATTTTCCGCATGGGTTTTTGTTTAATTAATGAAAGATAAAAATTGGCACCAGTCTATTTGTCTCACTTAGGTGGTTAGTAATTTAATAAAACGACAGTGATGCTAAGAATGGACCAAATGAGAAACCTGTTCTAACTTGATTTAGGACTGATCACCCGGGATTAATTAGGCGGGGTACCGACTTGGTGATTTTAGTGCTCTTTCATGGTATCATTCTTTATTGTATATTTTTTTGTAAGAAAATTTTTTAAACATTGAAAAAGATAAGTTTATTACCTTGTGACACTCTTCGTATTCATTGTTATGTTTCTTCTTACTTTTCTATTTAGGGACATCATAAAAAGGGAGAGAACGAATTATGGGGGAGTAGTTTATTATTTGTTTGAAATTAATTGATATTATCTTTATGCTTATCATTATATTTCAAATATTTATGCGTCACGAGTATTTGTTTCTCGTCTCATGTGTGTAGGTACAATATTGAGAATTATTTTGCCCATTCTGATAATGACAAAGAAAAGTTGGAGAATTGAAGACTTGAAGATATTGAAGATTTTGAAGACATATTATTTTATATTTCCATTTATGGGTTTTGGAGGATATTAGATTTTATGTTCCATATTTTTGTTGGGTAGCATAATTCAGATTTTTTATGAATGTACTAGCATAGACATAGGTGGAGATTTGTAAGGACATATTTTTATAAATGTCCGTATAAAATCTAGAAATTTTTGTGCTTTCCTAGATCACAATTAGTATGTCATATACCGTTACATCTCATCACGTCTTTACACGTTCTACCTTGACGTCCATCATCCGAATCCTTAGCAACACGCATTATCAACACGCACCCATCATTGACAATATGCGTCGTGCGTGTTCAACCGTCTATATTCCCACTAACTCCACTAAACTAAAAGGTAAAGTATTTAAATGGAGTTATTAATGTTCACATATTTATTTGGGATATTTTCATAAAATATTTTTACCAAATTTGAGACGTTTTTCTAAATAATTTTTTTTAAGACCTGTAGGCGAGACTTTTTAAAGACATATTTTTTGCTTGTGTCGTTCAAACGACATACCAATGTCGTCCGAATGACATTGGGAAGTCGTTCGAACGACAGCTTCTAATAATATCACATGTCGTTTAAAGGGTAGCTCAAAGGTCGTTTTTAAGATGCATCAGACGAACCCGTACTGTTTTGATTTTTTAAGGTCATTTGTAAGGTCATTCAAAGCAGCATCTAACGACATGAAAATATCGTTCGAACGACATGGCCGCCTTAACTTTTTATTCAGCCTATCAATACCTCCTATGATGTTAGGTTTTACAAGTCTTTTTCCATTTCTGCATATCTGATGCAATTCAAGACTTCATCTTTAGGCTTTTAAACCCTTTTTGATTCACTACATAGTCCCAAATTATTTATGTGAATCATTCTTGACGTGATTATTCATGTTACTCATTCTGGAGTAACCCTTGTGGAGAAGAAGGCTATCTCCATTGCTGATCTATTGGAGCTCTTGTGGGATCTTCTGTCGAAGACTTCGAACTGAAACTTGAGGGTATTTCATCATCATAAAAATGTTGTATTTCTGCTATGTCATAGTAAGTTGGATATTTACAGTTTATAGAGAAGTAAAAGGTTTTCCCCCTGTTGGGAAATTTTCCTCAAATTCGTGTTGTGATTGTTTGGTTGTGCATGCTAAATAAATCGTATTAATGTCAATCACAATTAGATGGATGCTTTAGGGTGTTAATTAAAATCTGGGCATAAAATTGGAATTTAATTAAATAAGTTTAAATATTGAACGCATGCGCACTCTCATGAATCATAATGACTTTAATTTCAATAAAATTTTGAGGGCATTATCTTCATAATTCAACAGGAATGAAAAAAACTTAGGATGTGAAAAATAATATTTAAATATTCAATTTAACACTTTCATTCTTTAACTATTCCCGTTTATCTCTTCAGACAATCCTATTATGAAAAAAGCATAAATCACAATTCTAATATGACCGATATGTAATTCCAATGTTCAACATATAAAACTTTTCTAAAATGTGGAAATAAAATTTGTAAAACTTCAAAATTACATATCTTTCATGGGTCTCTCTTACATCTCTGCAAAACTATACGTTTTATTGAATTCCAACTTGTATATTACAAAATATTTAGTTTGAAAGATTGAACACAGAATGCCAAAGTAACTAAAAGCACATTAGCATCAAACTCAATTGGACGTCTTTGTAATCTTCAGAACCCCACCAATAAAAGCAAATATTCTCATGTCATACCATCCAAATCATTAAAACGAGGTGCGCACGAGTAAAAAATAAATAAATTGATAGTTAGTTTGTTGTAGTAATGGTATTTTTGTAAATTTAAAAGATTTTGGATCTATTACCAAATATGTTTTAGAGTCGGCTTACGTATTTCACATGTTTCTTATTAATGAAGATTACCAAACTAATAGTCATTGCAAAGAGTGAAAAGAAAATCATTCTTAAATTAAGTATTAATAAATTACTTGACATAATTTGTTAAGCGAATTTTATTTATTTTATACAAGAGGATACTAATCGCACTAAATGTTGGTTATAATGCTAGATCAAATAGTGTTATAATAAATTATTATTTATGGGAGAATTATCCAACCATGTCTGAGAAGCCGCTTATCTCCTTAGCGACAACAGTTTAATAGGATAATCACACGATTCAAGAATCAAAATGGATTGAGGCCGATCAATGAAATCTTGGAATTAAATTCAACCGATCAAGCAATGAAACTATTTAAGATCAGAGAGTTCCACATATCTCAACCTCTTTCTATTTTTTGTTAATGTAACCCATACCTCTGAAAAAAGGGGCATGTAATTTTTGTTATAAAAAATCGATCCATAAAGAGAGAGAAACACTCCATGGATATTGGCACATAGCTGACCCAGGTACATATTGTGTTCTTATGTGATTCTGATTATTTATCTTGCTCGAATTTGATTTTGTTGACTCTATAATAGTGGGATTTTACCCCCTACAAGTGTCTTGTATTAGAAAAATATTACCGTCTATAGAGGACAACATGTGTCCGTGCTCAACACCAATAAGGACATAACGTGTTTTCATATTTAAAATTCTTGTTTCAATAGTGAAAACATGTGGAAAACTTATCACATTTACGTGGTACCTTCCATAAATGATACTATTTTTCCTTGTATTAATATGTATATTACAAATTCAGGTATAAAAATATTTGGTAGGTAAGGTATATTATGCCATGCTTCTCCCACCCTAGGTCTCTATGCGTCAAATTAGTAGCCTTGTTCAACAATTTTGATTGGAGAGGTAACCCTGAGAATTAGAGAATTCATTGGAAAGGTTGGAATGTGTTGTCAAAGTCGAAGCTAATGGGAGGCTTGGGTTTCAAAGACTTGAAACTTTGGTTTTTTACTTTAATACATTACTAATTTGATATTTTGGACTTTCATACATCTTTGTTAGTTTATTAGACTTTAGTATATTTTTCGTTGCTAAATGTGAAAAATTCGACACAAAAAGTGATCTTTGGTGTTATTTAGCTACGAAAAATGCCATTTAAAAATGAAGAATGTATCAAAGTCTAATAACCCGATAAATTTGTATTAAAGTCTTAAATTGCAAACTAGTAATGTATTAAAGTAAAAATAAAAACTTAAACTTTTTAACACAACCATGTTGGCAAAAATTAGCTGGCGTCTTATCCGAAATTTGAAATCGTATTGGAATAAGAGTTTAAAACATATTTATTTTCTCAACTGCTCATTTTTAAGGCTTTTTATGGTTCAAGACCTTCCGAGATTTGGCTTAGGATTTTGAAGGGTAGGGAGCTATTAAGAAGAGTGTTAGTTGGCGAATTGGGGATGAGAGGAAGGTTGACATTTGGGATAACAAATGGGTTGAAAACAAAGATGATTTCAGGATCAGATGCGTTAAACCCTATAATTGTAGCTTGACAAAAGTTAGTGAGCTTATGATCCCAACACATGCAACAGGAATTTCCCATTATTAAAGCAACTATTCCTCCTTGAGGTTGCTTTATCCATAGTAAAAATTTCTAACTCATTTAACCATGCTTGAAATTCTTTGATATGGAGCTATACAAAGTTTGGGGTTTATATGATGAATTCTGGATATTTAGAAGAATAAAAAAAACTCTACACTACACCCATCATAAATTTTAGCCTTCCTCATCTTTAACTCCCAATCCAAACTAGTGGAAAATCATTTGGAAACTTCATTGTCTTCCAAAAGTCAAATGTTTTGGGTGGAAGACCTATCATAATGCTCTAGCATCCGGTGATAATTTATTTAAAAGAAATATAATAAAATCCTCGTGGATTAGGGTGTGCGAGATTGAGACAAAAACAATCTTACATAACCTCTTAAGACGCAAGGCTGCCAAGAAAGCATGGCACCATCAAACGAGAACTGAATTAATTTTGACGAAATCTAAGATCTCCCTTCTTCACCGGAGTTCGTCCTTTCATGGCAGTTACCTTTATAGTTATATCATTACAACAATTATTAAGGTGGCTACCATAACGGGGAATACTTTGTTGTTTATAAATGATAAAAAATTTAAAACATCCATATTTGTAGTGGTGAAGCCAATTTTAGGGCACCGAAGTGGTGGGAGGAATGCTCATCTTCTATGCTTAATAAATATCTTACACCTACCTCAATATAGAAAAAAATGTGGCTAGCCCCTCCCCATGAAAAATGAAGATCAATGTGAAAACTTTCCATAGAGGGGTTGATGAGAATTTCTAATGGCAATCTCATTTCAAGATTTTGTCACAAAGTTTTTGCAATATCTCTTATTCAATGTGAGGACTTGTTCATCAAGGAAGGTTGTCTCATTGCTCAGAGTTCTAAATTCCAAACCATTGTAGAAAGTGACATTCGATCTCTTATTTCTCTTAGGGTGTGTTTGATTGACATGAAATATTTTTTCATGAAACATAGTTATTTTTGTTAATCAATACTGTTTTGTTAATTATAAATTCGAATATGAATCATAAGGTTGCATCATGAATAAAACAGTTCTGACATGAATCCAGGATGTTTATCTTCATGCAATCAGAGAACCGAAAATTCCTTATAACTACGATTTAAAAACGGATCTTTGTCCATCGTTGTTAAACGGATTAAAGTGACCTGAATGCTCCTTTAATTTCTTTCTTGAACAGTCCGGAATATGAAAAAAACGGATTTCGGATTTTCTCTCCCTCCTTAGAAACAGTGTGTATTGAGATGACTCTAGATGGTGTAGAGGTCTCTATTTATAAGGGGAAGAGGGCCGAAATCCTAGTGGTGGTGGGACTCTTTCCAAGTCTCCCACTAATGTCACTAACCATCATGTGACTAACGGATAAGGTTTACCCAAATCTTTTAATATCTTTATTTATCACATTCCTAATTAATTATCTGACATTTATTAAAACCACATAATTGGAAAATTCAAAATTTAATACAATTGAAATTAAATAATTAATTTCGTCACTTAACATTAATTTCTAACAGTCTCCCACTTGGTCTTAATAATTCGTATAATTAAATTAGGTATCATAAGGTGCACAATCATTGATAAATTTTGCTAAATCAAACGATTCACGGATGCGAGTCATGGCGGTTTCATGCTATTCAAGAGCATGGTTCCTTCCATGTACCACAATACCAATGTTTCATTCAACTAGCCTTTAATATTGGGTATCATAATGGCCTCATAATGTCCTTTTGAATAAGGACTATTTCTGTCAACAATAATTCATAATTATATGCATGCATTTACAAAAGACAGAAATAATAGAAATTAGAAACACTTTTATTGAATTCAAGTAATAGTGTCAAACAACTAAGCCAAAATAGCAATCATAATCTAACTAATCGAGACCCATCTCTTTGACATGTTCCATAAAGGTCTTCGGAGATAGTCCTTTCGTAAGAGGATCTGCTATGTTATCATGCGTACTAATGTGATCAATTGACACTCTTTGTTTTTGAACTTCTTCTTTAACTGATAGGTATTTCATCTTAATATACTTAGCAGCCTTAGTATACCTATCGTTCTTCGAGAAGAAGACTGTTGCGACATTATCACAATAAATTTTCAGCGGCTTAGATATTGACCCCATAATTCTAAGTCCTGAAATAAAGTTTCGCAGCCATAATCTATGATTTGTAGCTTCGAAGCAAACTACGTATTCAGACTCCATAGTAGATGATGCAATGACGCTTTGCTTAGCACTTTTCCACGAAACGGCTCCTCCAGCCATAAGGAAGACATAACCCGAAGTGCTCTTCCTACTGTCAAGGCATCCCCCAAAATCTGAGTCTGAATAACCAATCACCTCAAGGTGATCAGTCTTCCGATATGTGAGCATGTAATCCTTGGTCCCTTGCAGGTACCTCAGCACTTTCTTTCCAGCTTTCTAATGGTGAATCCCCGGATTGCTTTGATATCTGCCAAGTATCCCAACGGCAAAACTGATATACGATCTAGTGCAGACTTGTGCATACAACAAGCTCCCTACGAGCGAAGCATAAGGCATGACTTTTATGTGCTCCCTTTCTAAATCACTTCTAGGGCATTGACTTAAGCTGAACTTGTCCCCTTTTTGAAGTAGAACATTAATGGGATTGAAACTTTGCATGCTAAATCTTTCTAAAACATTGTTAATGTAATCTTTCTGAGACAATCCCAACATTCCTCGTGATCTATCCCGAGATATTTCTATTCCGATCACGAAGGATGCCTCGCCTAAATCTTTCATTTCAAAGTTTTAAGAAAGGTACTTCTTGGTTTCACTTAATAAACCAAGATCACTGATGGCGATAAGTAAGTCATCAACATATAATACTAAAAACACAAACTTACTCCCACTGATCTTCAGGTATATACACCGATCAACAGTGTTTTCCTTAAACCCAAATGATGTAATGGTATAGTGGAACTTAATGTACCATTGACAAGAAGATTGCTTTAGACCATATATTAACTTCTTTAACATACAGACTATGTCTTCCTTTCCTTTCTTTATGAAGCCTTGTGGCTGTGCCATGTAGACTTCTTCTTTTAAACTCCTATTTAGAAAAGCTGTTTTTACGTCCATTTGGTGCAACTCCAAATCATAATGATCCACCAACGCTAGTATGATTCTTAATTAGTCCTTCTTTGAAACTGGAGAGAAGGTCTCATTATAATCAATGCCTTCTCGTTGATTAAAACCTTTGGCAACAAGTCTACCTTTATGTCGTTCGATATTGACTTTTGAGTCAAGCTTGGTCTTAAAGATCCACTTGCACCCAACTCGTTTTTGTCCTTCTGGTAATTCGACCAACTCCCAAACTTTATTGTCATTCATAGATTTTATTTCTTCATTCATGGCATCAATCCATTTATCGGAATCATCACTATTTATAGCTTTTTCATAAGAAACTGGATCATTAATATTCCCTATGTTAAATTTGGTCTCTTGAAGGTATATCACATAATCATCCGGAATTGCCAATCTCCTTTCTCTTTAAGATCTTCTTAATGGAAATTCCCGTGGTGCTTCAAAATTTTCATCGGTTAAAGTCTCATTATGTAGTTGTTCAGTTGGTTGATCATTCACTTGTTGTTCATTGTTATTAATTGGGTCAATGACCGGATCAACAACTATATTAGGAACAACAGGTATGTTATGAACTCTGGGTATAGGGATTTGTACCCTGACTTCTTGAATGATTACCTCCCTTTCTTTTATACTCTCACTTACTTCACCTTCTTCAATGAATTTAGCATTTCCAGTTTCTATGATTCTAGTTGTATGATTTGGACAGCAGAATCTATATCCCTTCGACTTTTCTGGATACCCAATGAAATGACATGATAATGTCCTAGGATCCAATTTATTTTCATGAGGGTTATATATTCAAGCTTCCGCCGGGCATCCCCACACACGTAAATACCTTAAATCGAGTTTCCATCCTTTCCAAAGTTCAAAAGGGATTTTTAAAACTGACTTACTAGGAACCCTATTTAAGATGTGTACAACGGTCTTTAATGCATGTGTCCATAAAATGTAGGCAATTGGGTCCTACTTATCATACTTCTAACCATTTCTATAAGTGTACGATTACGCATTTCAGCTATACCATTCTGTCAAGGTGATCATGGCATTGTGTATTGGGCGCAAATACCTAATCTTTCAAGGAGTTTAGCAAATGGGCCAGGGCGTTTTCCTGACTCGTCATATCTACCATAATATTCACCACCTCCATTAGACCTAATAATTTTCACATTTTTGCCTAGTTGCCTCTCAACCTCATTAATGTATATTTCAACGATGTTCACAGACTGAGATTTATCATGCAACATGTACAAAATGCAATAACGTGAAAAGTCATCTATAAAGATGATGATGTATTTTTCTCCACCAATGGATGGAATTTCAAAAGGTCCACATATGTCTGTATGTATTATTTCAAGTAGCTTAGTGCTTCTTGTGGCTCCTTTCTTTGTATGTTTGGTCTGTTTTCCTTTAATACAGTCCACACATACATCATAATTGGCCCAATCCAGGTTATGGAGTATTCCATCTTTAATAAGCCTTTCAATTATCGACCTAGATATGTGCCCTAATCTTTTATGCCACAAATAAATAGATTTTTCATCATTAAGTGTACATTTTGTACCAACATTATGATGCTGGGTTATAAGGGTTTCAGAAAAATCTTTTCAAGATTCAATTGATATAAACCATCTAATAAAAATCCAGAACCAACATTATTAGAATTTTTAATCAAACCAAAAACCATTGTTCTTAAATTCAATTGCAAAACCATCTAAAGCGAGTTTAGAAACAGAAATTAAATTCCTAGAAACTGTGGGGACATAAAAAGTTTCTTGCAAATCTAAAATAGATCCAGTGCTTAAAATCAGGCGAAAAACTCCAATAGCTTCCATTTTAGCCATCGCCTTATTGCCCATTTAGAGAAAATGCTCATTTGGATTTATTTTGCTGATCGAAATGAAGCCCTGCATCGAATTAGAAACATGACACATAGAACCAGAATCAATCCACCAAGTGTTAGAAGGAGCGTTAATAAGGTTTGATTCGAAACAAACATAAATAAAGGGCTTACCCGTTTTCTCGAATCAGGCCTTTCGTTTATGATAATCCCTCTGGAAATGGCCATTCTTTTTACAGAAGTGACACTTGTCGTTCTTTTCCTTCTTCACAACAGCAGTTGATGGTTCAGCTTGATGAGACGGCCCAGGACCTTTCTTAATGCTCTTGCCGAACTTCTTCTTAAAACCAGCTCCTTTGATTGTCAGATTTGCCACCTGTCCCTTAGTCACATGGCCATTATGTTTCTTAAGCATTCCTTCCTCATGTACCAACTTGCTTTGTAAATCATTTACATTACACTTATATTTTATAGTGTTGTAATTGATTTGGAAAGGCCCATACCCAGGAGGTAGCGAGTTTAGGACGAATTGGACAAGAAAAGACGCATCCACTGTCATGCCCAAAACTCTAAGTCTAGCATCCAGATTGGTCATCTCTATAATGTGCTCATTCATGGTTCGAGTACCATCGAACCTCATAGTGGTTAGGTCAGCCATCAGTTTCCCAGCAAGAGATTTATCAGTAGTGCGAAAGCGCTCCTTAAAGTTCTTCAAATACTCTTTCTCTTTCGTAGTTTTAGGTAGGGAGGTCTTAATGTTAGCAGTAATGCACATTCGCATAAACATAAGGTCCAGCCTATTGGATTGAGACCATGCTTCATGGACAGCAATTTCATCCTCGCTACTGGCATCAGTAATAACGGCGGGTTCATCACACATAATTGCCATGTCCAGGTCGAGAACCCCTAAGCTGAACTCAATTTGCTCGTTTCATTCAGAAAAATTAGTTCCATCAAATTTGGAATAGGATTGAGCTTGCGAATACAGGTTAAGGGGAACTTCAATTAGTAACATTGTTCACAAATTAAATTTTCACACAATAAAAATTGCCAGGGTCGAATATTGAATTGTTGACTAAAATTTTTGGCATATTTCATTTACAATCTGAATATCACGGAATCTGTGTTAATCATCACATAATGCTCAGATTGTAAAGATATATTACCCTATAATTCATTTATCATGGTCCCATCATTTTGGCATCTGTGTTTGTTGCCTAAACCTTTAATACCATGATTAATGGACTTAATGTCAACTATTTTGTTTTTCACAAAAGTTTTTCTAATGTTGTTCAATTCAGAAATTAGCATGTGTTGCGCCTCAATCCAATTTTATAACTAACATTAGAATAAACCTTTAATGCATGTAAGTGTATTATTCGTACATGAAGTTTCAGCCTGTGTTTGGCCTTTGACTTAACTCAAATGAATAATCTCTTACATGTCCCAATTTAAATATAGTTAATCATGCATTAAATATTTACTATAATACGTAATCTATCAGTAATTACAAAGATATCAATAGTAGCTTAAATGCCTCAAAAATATAATTGCCTAGGTATAGTAAAAATACAAAATACATGATTTTTGCCAAAAATGGTAAAAATGAGTTTTCACCATAGAATCGAAGTAAAACATGCTAAAAAACCAAAACTTTTTGCGAAACGTTAATATCAATTTTCTGTAAAGATTTATAAGCCCCGAGATTATTTACTAAAATGGCAAAAATGGGGTTTTGAGCGTCTTAGCGGACTCGAATTGCCGAAAAACATATTACATTACGGCCAAAGGCAGTGAAATTCGATCGCTAGCCCGTTTTCAGTCAACATATCAAGTTTCAAGTCAATCGGACACCAAAAATTTTGAAAAATACTATTCACTGTGCCAAAAAAAAATCTCCCCGAATCTGTTTTGCGCCTAATCGCAGTTTTTACTTAATTAATCTTAAAAACAGATACGTTTTCTTATTATGATTAATAAAAGTGTTTTCCAGAATACTAACACAACTTGAAATGATAAAATAATCCTAACGGCAAATTAGGGTTTCAATAACACGAAAATGGGTTGAACAATAATGGGACAGTTATCATAAGACAAGGATTGTATGCAGTAATCTCGTTGTTAATATCATACATAACACAAATTCGAATTACCATATGCATGATTATCAGATTCCTTAAAATTCCAAATTTCCAGAAAAACAAAATTTTCAGATTTCCAGATTTACCAAAAATTCCAGATTTCCAGATTTACCAAAAATTCCAGATATATCAAAAATTCCAATTTTTCAGATTTTCAAAAGATCATAAATCAGAATTGTTATGAAGGAGTTTTCATTAACGAAAAAATGAGATTATAAACCAAAAGCTCTGATACCACATGTTAATCAATACTGTTTTGTTAATCATAAATTCGAATATGAATCATAAGGTTGCATCATGAATAAAACAGTTTTGACATGAATCCAGGATGTTTATCTTCATGCAATCACAGAACTGAAAATTCTTTATAACTACGATTTAAAAATTGACCTTTGTCCATCGTTGTTGAACGGATTAAAGTGACTTGAATGCTCCTTTAATTCCTTTCTTGAACAACCCGGAATATGAGAAAAACGTATTTTGGATTTTCTCTCCCTCCTTAGAAACAGTGTGTATTGAGATGACTCTAGATGGTGTAGAGGTCTCTATTTATAAGGGGAAGAGGGCCGGAATCCTAGTGGTGGTAGGACTCTTTTCAAGTCTCTCACTAATGCCACTAACTATCATGTGACTAACGGATAAGGTTTACCCAAATCTTTTAATATCTTTATTTATCACATTCCTAATTAATTATCTAACATTTATTAAAACCACATAAATGGGAAATTCGGAATTTAATACAATTGAAATTAAATAATTAATTTCGTCACTTAACATTAATTTCCAACAGTTTTAACTCATGTTTTGCCTTTGTAGTATCTTAATTGCGAATACTTTATATAAAAACAACACTCGTTCACATAACAAGCTATCTATCTCAAACATCATTTTTAGTGTAAAATATTTTTTATCCACACACCTCCATGGGAAATAGATAAAGTAAGATAAAAAAATCGTATATTTTTCCACTCATTTACCAACTTCTCATCCAAATAAACTATTTTTCATGCATTTTCTATGTTCGCAATCAAACGCATCCTTAGTGTTAATGAGGGTGATCCACCTTGGGAAATTTCTCACATCATCTGGAATATTAGAAAATTGGGTGCTTCTTATAAATTTCCTTCTCTTTCTTTTTTATATAGTCAAACGGCTTTGCCCATGAGGTGTCTATTATGTGTCTTAAGGAGTGCATTCCTTCAGATTGGATATCGTCCCTCCCTCCTTGAGAAAAACTTTGGTTGATGATTATAACTTGTTGTATTGCTTTTTCTGAATAGTTTGAATTCAATATCGTATTTACTTGGTAAAAAAAAGGGTATTTCCCCATCACTCATGCGTAAAAGAATATTTTGAAATCTAATTAATTGTTCTTTAGCTCCACATTATCGTTACGGGTAACTCATAATTAAAAAATAATGAAAAACAATAAAATATGATCTAATAATTACCTGATTTACTAATAAAAAATGATCATTTATATTTTATTTTAATATTTTTACCAATTAAAAGTGGATCCCACGTTGGTCTTATGTTGGAAAATTAACAAACCCAAAAATGTACAAGAAAGTTGATTGTATATGATCCCGATCTTAAATATTGTCTAAGGGAATCTTCTAATTTTTCAACCATATACTTACACTAATTGTATGATATTTTGCTAAAGATTAACATTTTCTACCTACTAGAAAATAAATGGAATATGTAATTTCAAAATGACAACATACAAGTCAAAGTCAAATACTCACAAATTTGTTTTATACAAAGGTGGAATCTACTTATGTTGACTTGATACACATATGAAGTATATTAAGCACATACTAACAAATAAACTTAAAAATGATTCATTCTTTAAAATAATAAAAAAAAAAAAATTGCAAAATTTAGGGGAGATGATCTCCTTAAATACTGGTGTCATAATCTAATAAGCTGAAAAATTCAATTAGAAAGTAGGTGAGATGCTCACCAAAAGTTTAACACCAAAAAATATTTATCAACTTTGCATATTACTGAGTTTCGAGTTGATTTGTTTTGGATCATCTCCCCACTATAAAGATCATCTCCACCACTTTTTCTTTGAAATTTATTTATTTATACTATTTTAAGAGCTTGGTTCGTTTTATTATTCCTATGGAGGTTAAACCATAGGGGGCAACTTTGGACAGCCCAAAACAAGTTGTTGCCCTAGTCAAATTTAGTATTGCATGGATTATTAAAAAATCTTATTACGTGGATAATTAAGGACTCAGCTGGTTACCTACATTCTCGAACGAGATATAAAGGAATCACCAGTGAGCCAATGTGGAGCTAGAAGAGTTTCTTATATAACTCAACTACTTCTTACTGTTATAAATACAATCCTCACTCTGGGGCAAAGGTGCGTGTAATTTCAAACCTCCGAGAAATTAATAAATTCTGAGAAATCCCTCTGTGGACGTAAGTAGTTTCCAAACTACGTAAGTGTTCTGATCATTTTCTTTGCCATTTTAATAGCCTTGCTTTCTAGAAATATTTAATTGTACTTTCTTGTACTCACAATTGGCTCCTTTATGGGATATGATTCTCTTTTCTATAAAAGCAACACGAAATCAAAAGTCTGAACACAATGTCTCATCACCTTAATGGTGCAGCCCTCGCTGGCGACGTGCAAGTTGGTCTAGACCCACTTTGAATCAGATCTGAGGTATACCAAGGCAAAAATCTTAGTTTTTTCCTGAAAGAGGTTCTCTCCGAGCAAAGCAGTGAGCAACTTAGATCAACACAGATCTAACGGTTAGTCGATGCTTATGAAAAATGGCTCCAATAATAATAAGAGGCAACTCTAATCCAAATAGAGGTGAATGCACACCTCCAGCGATGATTGGAGAAGATGTAGAAAGAACTACGTCTGGAAAACCGAAAACGTCTTGGTCGAACTCCTAACCCTCAAGCGAGTAAAACTTACGGTCGAAGAAGGGGCACTGGCCATGATCATGCCCGTTCGGAGCATGGAAGTCATCTGGTGAGGTAAAATCGAGATAAAGAACGTCACATGCATGATATAAGGAGTTTGGTCAGAAAAGAGATGGACCAACACCTGTCACATCGTGGAACCAGATCCACAAAAGAGTTGGCGAGAAGAGCTCTCATCATGCAAATGCAGTCCCCCTTCTGAAGGGTAATTGAGGAGAGGGAACCCATAAAGAAGTTCACAAGCCCAAGGTTCAAGATATACGATGGTAAGAATGACCTCATAGATCATGTTTGCCACTTTAGTCAAGCGATGACTCTGTGGGACCACAATAATGCTCTTATTTGCAGCATATTCTAATCCAGCCTAGGAGATGTTGTCTAGACGTGGTTTGAGTGGCTACCCCATAGATTGGTTAAAAACTTCAAGTCCCTTGTAGAGGCCTTCACATCTCGCTTTATAACTAGCATCTCCCATCTAAAGAGGATAGATTCTCTACTCACCGTGAGGAAAAAGTCGCAGGAGACTTTGTAGAAATATGCCAAGATCTACTAAAAAATATTCAACGAAGTGGATGGTTACTTAGAGCAGGTAGCCATAGAATCAGATTGCCCCTGCATCCATGATGTGCCAGTCCCTCACTAAGAAGTACGTAGAAACCATCGACGATCTTATGTTATATATTTAAAAGTTCGCCAAGGTGGAAGACATGGTCAATACTAGCCAAGTGAAAATTGGTCGCGCAAAGGCAAACAAAGGAAACGACAAAGAGAACACCCCTAATAAGGGGGACAAGAAGAAGAACATATGAGCCAAGAATGGGGACATAACAAATTCATCCAATGCGTTCCAAGACATTAACACTATTTTTAAAGAACCAATTTACAAAATCATGGGAAAGATTAAGGACCAAATAGCCTAAGAAAATGGAATGAGATTCGACCTAGAGGAACAACACACTAAGTTGTGCCTACCATAAGGAAAACAGACACAAGACAGAAAATTACAAGGCCATGAAATCCCATCTGGAGGAGTTAGCCCAGACGGGGCATCTAAACGAGTAAATTGAGAAGACAGTTGATCAGGTCGCCACCAATAGTGACCTCAAACTAGATAATTCCTGGAAGATGAAGTAGGGAATGAGTTTGCCATTATACAAGTGGATTCTGACCTTAAGCATATCCAAGACAATGCAGTTTTGATGGAACTCAAGAAGGTTACGACAGTAACGGAGGCCTTTCAAAAAAATCTCAAAAAAAGTCAAAATTGCAAACATAAGCGACCAAAAGATGTAGATTATCACAAGCAGAGAGTATTCACAGAGAATGATTTGATCAGGGTAAGAATCTCATACCACGATGTACTAGTAATCACTCCTAGGAATACAAACTGGGATGTGGATAAACTAATAGTGGATTAAAGAAGTTCTTCGGAAGTGACATACCCTTGATATTTTCACAAGTTCAAACTAAAGAAGACTTATTTAAGGTAAGTGACCGTCCCACTGGTCGGCTTCATCAAAAAGATGACCATGCCATTGTGGAAGGTAGTTATGACAATAAGGGCAGAGAACATGTCCAAACTCATCGAGATTTTGGTGGTAGATATCATCAACTCAACCTACCATGCAGTAGAGTTTAAACAACCACGAAACATATGATTTACATCCTCACGATAGACAAAAATAGCAGAAATAGTAGAGTAAGACAGGCCACGTATAAGTCTTTATTCATTGGTGAGGATTTTTTCATGAAAGAGAGTATAAATAAATTCTCTAAATTTTTGTGTTAAATGAAGTTGCCAAACTTTTTTCCAAATAGGATTATTCTTAATTCCATATTTTTCAATAGCCCTATAACAACTTTTAATAGTAAATTTTCCATTAGGAGTTCTACCCCACACCAGTTTATGTCCGCAATTAATAATTTAGGGCAGAGGTATACTTATGATCTTTTCAGTAACTTCTTGGTTAAAATTATTGTTAATGACATCGAGAATCCATAAACCATCATCTCTCAATAGAGTAGCAACATGGGCATTTGTTCCTAGGTCCCAATTTTGGTCGAGGGGATCTTACCTTTGCCGCACCACCAATCTTTAAAAATATCAACCTGTTTACCAATGCTAAACACCCATTTAATATAAATTAGAAGAATTGGTTTAGTTTCGATAATCTTTCATCTAAACTGGGGAATCACTTCCCATAGGCCAGTATTTAGGGTTTATATGGCTAAAATATTTACTTTTAAGGAATCTAATCCACAATGGGTTATTTTATTTTGTGATTCTCTACCCCAACTTAGGCATAGTAGAAATATTTATTCATTGGCCTTTCTTAACGCAACTTTTAGTTTACAAGAAAAATCCTAAATCATGTTGTTAACTTTATATTGGTCCTCACTACCTCCCCGTAAAAAAATTCTGTTAATCTTATTTAATTCGACGCAAATACTTTTAGGGTAAAGGCTTGTTTTCATATTATAACCAGGAATGGTAAATGTTACATATTTTTTTAGGGTGGGCCTCCCCACAAGGTTATGTAACTTGACTTTCCAACCCGCAAGCCTTTTCTTTACTTTATAAATAATTGTCTTAAAATGTTTAATAGATACTCTTCCATAGGTTACCATGGACCCTAAATGGGTTCCAAGATCATTAGTAAGAACTATCCGTATAGAATTGCTAAAAGTGATATCTTAATTCCTTGAAACGTTATGGGATATAAAAAAAATTGATTGTGAAAATGTAATTTTTTGTCCCGACATTTTACAAAACTCATTTAGAGTTTCCATAACAACTTCACAATTTTTTGGAGTGGCCTCCGTAAATAGCATAAGATGATCGGTAAGAAATAAATGATCTATGATTGGACCACGAGGCGATGTCTTAAGACATTTCCATTTCCTTTTATTAACCATATCCATAATCATAACAAAAAGAATCTCCATTGCAAGGAAAAAAATCATAGGGGATCCCCTTGTCTAAGCCCCCTAAACATAATAGGAGAGGTGCCCCATTCCAAATAATAGTCGTGTTGGTGTTTGTAAAGCAACTCATAATAAGGTCAATCCAATTTTGGTTGATATTAAACAAACTAAAGACATCCTTAAGGAAAGTCCTGTTAACTTTGTCGTACGCTTTTCCAAGATCAATTTCAAAAGACATACCTCCCTTAGTGCCTCTTCTCTTTTTAAGCGAGTAGACAATCTCTTGGGTAATGATAATATTGTAACGAGTATGTCTTCTCATGAGGAAACTAGTTTGATAGGACTAATAAATTCATTCAATATGGGCCTTAGTCTGTTGACAAGAATTTAGGACAAAATTTTATAATGAACATTTCATAGAGTAATATGACGAAAATGACTTATGAGTTCCGAATTGTCTATTTTAGGAATTAAAGTAATGAGGCTGGAAGTTAGTTCAATCAGGAAGCATTTATGGATAATAAAATCATTTATAAAACTCGCCACGCTCGACCAGATTGTATCCCAATAGTGTTGATAAAAAATGGCTGGACATCATTCGGACAAGGGCTTATCATAATTTCATGGTAAAAATAACATTTTTTATTTCCCTGAGTTATGTAGGGTGATTTGACTTCTTATTATCTCTCTTACAGAAAATCACTCCTATTTGCAGATTTGTATCACTAAGTTTTCCAATCTCTTCAAAGTTGTTTTAAGTTTTTGTAAAAGGAAAGAATGTGGTCCACTATAATATTATGATCATTAGTCCATTCCATATTCACCCAAAGTCTATCAGTTTTCTTTATCCTTCTTTATAAGATTGGATGTATGAAAACAAATTTGTGTTTTTATCTCCTTTCGCAATCCATTGGATTCTATATTTTTTATGCCAAAAAAATCCCCCGTTCTTGAGGGTCTCTAAGTATTTTAATCGGAGTATTTTTTTCAAGACGGTTAAGGTTATGAGAATAGGTATTCTCCTGGATAAATTGGATACATCTAAGACTAGCAATAAGTCTTTTCTTTTTTTTGAAAAATATTTCCAAAAGTATGTTTATTCCAATTTTTAATTTTATCCACATATTTATGAAGGTTATCTATAAGACAAATATCAGTATTCCAATTATTAGTAAGAATGTTGAAGGTGATAAATTAATAAGCACACATACTTGAAGGTCTAGAATGATTGGAAGAAGAAGAAAAATTACTATTAATGCAAATAATAGTAAGGCTATGATCTGAAGATGTACTAGGGAGATTATTGACAACCGCCTTTGGGTGAAGGATCCTCCATTTTGGATTAGACAAAATATGAGCAAGGCAGACCATAGTGTTCATCAGACTCTCCCTTCTATTGGTCCAGGTAAGACTGGGTCTAGTGCATCCAAAATCTTCCAAGTTGTAGTCACCCATATCATTTGAAAAAAATTTGCATCTAAAAGATTAGGTTGATGAGCTGGAGTAGCTCTTCTTTTTAAAAACATCCACATGCTCGTTGGAATCTTCGACCACTAACCACGGAGTGTTAGAGTCACTCCAAACTGTTGGAATATTATCCTATAATATATCCCTTATAATTGGGTTAGGGATGGCATAAACTTCTAAAAAAAGCTAGTCCTCGTAGCCCACCCTCGAGATAACCAAGCGAATAGCCTGATTTTTATCTTGAATTATGGTAACATCAACATTAGAATAATTCCATAACACCTAAATGCTTCCCACTCTACCAATGGTATCCTCTCAAAATGAAGCGATAATACCCAAGTCATTGAAATTGGTTCTTTGTAACAAACCCTATTTTCTCATGTAAAGGCTGGCCAGGAAAGATATGCAGAAGATAGGGCTTGCTTGTCAACTAGTAGCATTCTCATCACCATAGTGAATATAAATAAATTATTTTTCCACAACTTCGACATTTATAAATGAAGAATACATACATAATGATCCAAAGTCCACACCACTATAATAATATAAATGATAAAATCCAGTAAATCATAATAAATCCCAACTAACATGAAATAAAAAGAGTATCGGGCTTATGCCCTTACAAATATTTCAAATGATAAATAACCGATGTATGAAAAACACATATGCTAAAAGAGGTCTTAAACTGAATCTGGAGAATAAGTGAGATCGCAGAACTTCCACAGCACAATCCAAATATCCTTGTCTAGAAGCACCTGGGGAAAAACATTTAAATTTGGGTCAGAGCCTGAGGTGTGCAAGAATTAACTTGAATAAAATATGATTGTAATTATACAATCGCACAATAAATATCCCCCTTTTTTCGAAACTCACATGCTTATGACACCTCGCCCCTCAACTAGACGAAATATCATTCGCATCCCCAAAATTTCCAAAATCATGAATAGTGACAGTGCCTCAATTTATAAACAGGGATAACATTAATAAATCATTAGAGAATAATATTAAATTTCCCAACAGTCACTTATCTTAGTCTCATAGTTCTTTCAAAAGAGCAAAAATATCTATTATGCATTAAAGGATTTCATGTATTAATGTTGTCTACTTTTCGTAGACAAGTAAATTATTCATATTAAGTCCCATCAATTAATAATATATGTCCGTATATATTTTGACACCCAAGGGAATCTACCGTTGGTGTTTATTCGTGCTTTATCGACAAGTCCGGAGGAATTCTCTTATTCCTAAGCGAACAATCCCAACACACATACGTTGGGGGCGGTTCCTATGCAGGACACCTGTTCACGGCCCATACCTAGCGGTGATATAGGGACGGTCAGCGCCAACCCTATCTCTAGTTGGTGGAGCCTCTATGTAGTACCTAAATGGCCTACACATCGTAAAGCCCACATGTGCCTACGTGTGGTACGCGGCCCGAATGCGTGAACCCCCAAGCCGAAAGGATAGTCCACGAAATGGTATGTCCACACAAGTACATAGTAGTACATATTATTTATCCCTATAATATGTATAGGGAATTTTCTCTACAATTACCAAGAATATGCTTCATTAAATAACTCACAATATTCCTCATTTGTTCATAATTTAAAATCTATTAAATTATAAATTCCAATCCATAAATAATTACATAGCATTCTAGCTAGGAATAATTATCATTAATTTAGGTGTGAGCGAATTCATTAGTCCCTTAAGTAAATTAACCCACTGTACCAACACTCCCACCTAAAATTGACATTTCTGTAGCTTAGGAGGTACAACAGTGACATACAATTTGACAAATCAGGCAAGGTAGAAGAGGATAAAAAGTTAAAATTTTCGGCCCGTCATTCGAACGGCTGGAGGTCTTGTTTGAGCGACATGGGATGTCGTTTGAACGACTTGCCATGTCATTCGAACGAAGAGTCGTCTTCTATATCCACCCTTTACAGTTTCTGGGTTTCTCCAAATTTTCCAACCTCCTTAATTCTCTTAACAGCAACACGGAATTTACATCTTAACTCAAGTTTCCAACAAAAATCCTATTTATAATCATTAATATACTCAAATGCTTAAGAAATTAAATCTCCAACATTCAACCATGATTAATTCATAAGGAGCGTATTTATTTGGGGAAATTTACATCTAGAATTCAGTCCATAAACGAATCACCAATCACCTTTATAGTTATTTACCATTATTTTCCAATAACTATTAAACTTAAGGAAAACTAATCATCAACATACAGCCTTTTAATCCCTAATTTTTGGAATAACTCTACATGTATATTCTTCCTCTACATGTGGGTTTTCATCATCGAATCACATATAAGAAGCCCTAATTTTCATAAATCCAAAAGAGGAATAAATTATGCATTGAGAAATACATTAGAAACATAATTTATGCAAGAAAATTCTTGCCTTTAAATTCTGTAGAGGAGAACCCTTGAAAGCCTTTGATCCCTCCTTGTTCTTCCTCTTTTCCCTTCCTTTGGGTGTTTTTATTTACTCTCCCCCGTGGTTTCTTTCTTAAGTTATGATTTGTGCTAATGGGGGAGTGGTTTACTCCCACTAAACCACTAAATTAAGTGCTAATCTCGATTTGGATTATGGGCCTAACTTTTGGACCCCAAAATGACACCGAATTGCTTTTCTAACTAGTCCAAAACTCTCCCAACCCATATGTTATTGGCCCAAGACCCTTTTTAAAGGTGTAAACCACTTAAACGAGTTCATAGAAATCTCAAAATGGGCCCCGAATTATTTATGCTAAAATTATTACTTTTTATTGTGTCGCACATATATTATATAATTTTCTTTTATGATATGCAAATTATATATCCCTTCACAAAAATGAATAATACACACAAGTATGCCAAATAATAAGCTTCCACTTAACACATCCGAATAAGATATTTATTTAGATTAAATTTCTAAAATTAGTTATTTATTAGAAAAAAGGAATATTTCCCACTAATTATTTAGAGAAAAATGCGGGGTATTACATTCCTATTTTCCACAATGGGATATGGCTTTCAAGCTGAACAATAATGTTGGTTTTTCGACTTTGAAGTAACTCCTTAAAGTTTTCCTTGAAATTTTGTTTACTAGATCCCCGACAGTTCTAGACTAGCAAAACCATGGATAATATATCATATGAGAGTGGTAGAGGCATGGAGTTATTTCATGGTAGCCTGTTAAAAATTCCTTATGCACATCCATCGTATCCAAAATTGGGAGGTACCTTGATGCATAAAGCTATTTGGCATTCCTAGACTCCTAACTCAGCACTTGCGGTTATATGAATGATAGAACTTGGTTTATGTTCCATTCTACCTTTTTAGTTTATTGCTTCCTCCTCGATAAATCTCAGAAAGTCGATATTCATCCTACCCAACGAGTGCGATTTCATTATTATGGCTTCCATTTCATAGTGATTATGATGTAATGTGATTTTGTGTTAATTTTGGGTTTAGGTGGGTTGCGAAGTTGATTGTATTTATTTGGTTGGGATGGGAAAGTTGGGTTAGTGTTTGGTGTATGCTTGATGGTTCATCTAGGGTAAAAATGTAACGATAGTTTGGGCTTTGAATGTTAGGGATTTGTAGATGAGTGGGGTATTGAGTTTTAGAAGGTTTATTAGTTGAGTTTTCAATAATCGTTGGATCAATTTCCATTGAACGATCTTTAATTTTCTCTTGATTTTTGTTTTCATTTATACTCGAGTATAAAAATTCCTATGCAATTTAAGGGATGCTTTTTAATAACCGCTCCATTTTCCATATACCAAAAGGGACGAATTTTAAAAACCATCCCTATTGTGATTTATCAAAAGGGACGGTAATTAAAAACCATCCCATTTGGTATATCAAAAGGGACAAAATGACACAACCATCCCAAATACTTCTTCCTTAATACTCATTTTTCTTATAGCGCTCATAGTGTTGTTCGATGCCATTTCATTCTCTAATTCAAGAGTTTGTGTAGAGTTACCTAAACCAATTTGGGGTTGGGCTCCCAATATATCAGCATTTGAGGACCCTAGTTTTAATTTCCCTTTATCCGTCATGATGGACTCTCCATTGCGGAGAACATAATACCGATTGGCTATTTGTTTAGATTTTGACCCATTCTCCATATTAGATGTATTCATCTGCTGGATTACATCATCTGTAAAATAAAAAATATACCCGAGACTATTTTTTCCAAACATTAAAACTAAAAAATATCAAAATTTCCAATTAAAGCAAACCTACTATTAGATTAAACTATAATTTAAACTAATCAAATGTTAAAAGATATATATTTGTACTATTTATTTATCTTATATATATACATATATATGCAAAAATATATTATTTTATATAGAGTCTATTCGGGTCGGTCCTAATAGGGTTTTTAAACCTCTAAACTGTGGACCGGACTGACTTGGTTGGTCTGCTAAAAACTAATCTCATACTGGACCGGTTTAAAAAATATCAAAAAAGGATCGATTTTGCTCGGTTCGGTTTAGTTCGGTCCGTCAGTTCGGTTTCTTTTTTGAACACCCCTAACAATGAGTTATTTTGTGGTGCAGTCTGTTAAGAGATGGATAGATTTCACTCTTGTGCTCAATTCCTCCGTGATAAAAGAGAAGTAGTGTAGGAATTCATATTAAACTCTCCTCCTCTTTCCCTTTAGAGTATATCCAGGTTTCAGCGATTCAGAGAGGTCAACTTCGATACATATTCATGCATATTTTTTCCTAGTCAAATATGTCGTTGTATAGTCAATTTTTAGTGGTTTACTACAAAAATCGTTTTGGAATAGAGATTTTTCTTTATATAATTCTATAGGGAGACTTCGAAGCCAAATCGAAACAATTGTGATGATTTTTTTAATATCCCCAAGTAAAAAAGTAGGCTCCCATTGCATTACTATTAAATAGTGATTCATCAGAATCCATGGTCCCCTAGTTAGCACATGGTGATAATCATCTTTAGAATCGAATTTTAACAAAAAAAACACTTATAGGTCTACCCCATCATAGTCCCCTTGCAGGTTCCATAACTGTGGAACTGTGCTATTGAGAGCCTTAAA
Source organism: Sambucus nigra (assembly GCA_949130495.1). Taxonomy (NCBI): domain Eukaryota; kingdom Viridiplantae; phylum Streptophyta; class Magnoliopsida; order Dipsacales; family Adoxaceae; genus Sambucus; species Sambucus nigra. Next base: position 582,741,691 of record OX422213.1, read on the forward strand.
CCCAATGTTTTTTCCCAAAAGTTTCACAATCACACTATCTTTCCATTTTCTTTTAATTTTCTTAATGTATTTTTTAGGGATTACCATTGTAGGACATAATGGATCTTCCTCTTTTGGGTTCAAGTTTAGATTGATGTTTTGGGATTCTAGATTTTTCGCAATTTCTTCATTTGACCAGTTCTCGATGTCTTCCTCAAAATACACATTTAATGGGGGTTTTAACTTGACATCATCCCTGTATGAGAGCATTTTTAGTCTCTTAAATTCTCTCTTCTAGCTAATCTTTATCATGATGTCTATTTATCATTTCAAGTTATTATGTGATAGAAGCTGTCACCATCATTGAGACCATTTCTTCGTTAATCTCCATTGGTTCTTCCATTTGCGCTTCTTTTTTCCTTAGGTTATGATCATTCTTAACTTTTTTGTTACTTTTAACCAAATGGTCTTCTTCTTATGTTGATCTTTAATTCAAAGTTGAGATGGATATTGGAAGCTTTCTCTGGTTTTTTAGCACCCATTCGGGATGAATAGAGCATGGAATTTGATGTCTCTTCGGTCGAGAACATGGGGGAGCAGACATCATTTTAAGAAAGAACGGGGAAGAAATTTGACTGTCCTTTAAGTTGGATTTTAAGTGCTCGAACAAAGAAGTTGAATACGAGGCGCTGGTACTGGGACTGCTCGAAGCCCTTAAAAGGGGCATCCAAGTGCTCACAATAAAGGGGACTCCAACCTGGTGGTCAAACAAGTGACAGGTGAGTTTTCTTTGAAGCAAATGAGCTTAGCACCCTATCGAACGATCAAATAAAAGTTTCTCGAGAAATTCGAGGCGGTAAAGATCAAAAGAACCCTCAAACCATGAACCAGTATGTTGATGCTTACGCCACTATTACCTAAAAAATTACTTTTTATGGATGGTCAATAGCAGTTCAAATCACCAAGAGGACAACTCCCTCGACCATACTGGAGATACTACCCTCAGATAATAGCATTGATTGAATGGAAGAAATAAGGAAGCAGCTGGAGACAGGGGAAGGCTCACTGAGTTTGGTTGACGTTGTGCAGTATTTCATTGCTAGGGGAAACTTGTACTACAAAAATAAAGGAGGTTGGTTATCAAGACGCGTAAAACCCGAAGAAGCCAAGAGAAAATTCATTGAAGTCATTGAAGACAGCTGTGAAACCATCGAGATCCCCTTATACAGAAGGGTCCAACAAGCAGGTTACTTATGGCCTATGATGAGGCATGACGCCGCGATGGTACAGAGGGATTATGGGAAATATCGATTGTTTTATCAAGTAACAGAGTGAAACTTCATTGATTAAAGTCAAGATTGGAGGAAACCATATATGGACATGCTGGTGGATAGAGTGATGCCGACAGACAATGATGATGATACAAAGCTAAAGGGGCAGTTGTACCGAAGAGGCGATTATGGCAGGCCTTTGAGGTGCATCAGGGAGGAAGAGACGAAGAAGTGCTGAAGTAAGCCCATGAGCTAGGACACATTGGGGGAGCCAAACTTTATGATCAACTTATGACCTTGGGGTATTACTGGCCTATGATGGAAAAAGACTCGACGGATTTTGTTTACAAATGCAAGGCTTTTCAGCTGCACATGAATATAATTCATGCTCCTTCTTTATTTTGAAAGCTTTATCCATTTTCTTTCTTTATTATACATAATGTAAATTGTATGGATATACTAGCTCATTCAATATTTAGGCAAGACAGAAAAGAAAGAGAACCAAATGCAAAGTAGTTCATTCCAATAAAGAAAGAAATAATGTGTTATGTGACACAAAAGTCCCAAGGTAGTAAAAACAAAAAAGAAGGGGAACTTAAATAAAAAGCTACTAATTATCAGGGGAATTAATTATGAATCGAAAGTTAGACGAGTCAAGAAGACGATGATGATATTGAGTAAGTATCTGCTCAAGGTTATTCTGGTCGAAAACTAGATCGGCTAAGTCCTTCTGACAACACTCCTTTCTTTGCTGAACATCATTTAGTTTTTTCTCAAACCTAAGTAATTCATCTTCCTCTTAGGTAACAACATTACGAGCATCCTTAACCTATTGCTTAGATATAACCAATTCAACTTCCAAACTTACTAGCTCCTCCGAGATAGCCACCTGCGAACCATGAGAGATTTAAAGTCGAGCATAAAGATAAGGTAAGTTAGCATTCTTAAAGTCATGCAGAAGGTTCAATAACCAAGATAATGAAAACCTATCGCTGATAAGAAGATTAACGTTTACCAATAAAACCTTGATCGTATCAAAACTCAAAGACTTCAAAGGAGTGTTGAGGATTTCGTCTAAAATAGTGGCTAGGTCGAGTAATCTACAAGCCATCATCACTAGTATGGGATGGACATTATGAGGGGCAAAGGTTGAAGGAAATCGTTCCAAAAGCTGCTCAATCAACACGCGAGGACCTGCAATTAGGATATGGGGAAAATCAAGTAAATTCTGATTCACAACTTCTTCAGGAGAAGCCTCAGGAGGATGCACACTGAAAACACTATCGCTGGCAGAAGGGCGTCGAGTGTGCGAAGTACAGTCGATTTTTTATAGCCTGGAAGTAAGTGTTTTAGGAAGCTCACCAACGGTTGGAGCCACTGGCTGAACTTGTAAATCAGGGGTCTCTCCCATTACCGCCAACCCAACCACTTTCCTTGCTTATGCAATCTCACGCGCAACACCTTCAACTTGTGGATCATGTGCAATTGACTGCTAACCTTCAACCGAAAACACAAGAAATTACAAGATAGAGAAATACACAAATTTGCTTACAAGCAAAATTAAAGTCCTACGGTATTAGTCCTGCCTGACCCTCAGTTATGGGAGATTTAAAGTCCCATATTACTTGGCCCGCCTGACCCTCGAATATGGGAGATTTAAAGTCCAACCTTACTTGGCCCACTTGACCCTCGGTTATGGGAGATTTAAAGTCCGACATTACTTAGCCCGCCTGACCCTCGATTATGGGAGATTTAAAGTCCTACATTACTAGGCTCGCCTGAGATTTAAAGTCTAACATTACTTGGCCCTCCTGACCCTCAGTTATGGGAGATTTAAAGTCTAACATTACTTGGCCCGCCTGACCCTCGGCTATGGGAGATTTAAAGTCCAACATTACTTGGCCCGACCGACCCTCGCTTATGGGAGGTCCGAAACCCTATTTACTAATAAATTATAATAACATTTAAATGCATGAGTTACACAAAAGAAGAGGTGACACCATACCTCTGGCTACAGAACATTGGCGAATTGACTGGTCGTTATTTGCACTAAATCTTCCTCATCATAAAAACCTCCTGGAGCTACTAGAGGATGATTCTATGAGGGAACAACAGCAGGACCTCCAACTTCAGTAACTTTTTCTTTCCCAACTCCTACCTGGCTAGTAGAAACAATCTATGCTCCCTATTGAAGTCCCAAAACGAGTAACCAAGAACTAGTCATTCGAGGGAGGAGGGCCAGCGGGACAGTTTTCTCGGGGAGTGAAACCTGTGTAGACCAACAAAGAATAAGATGAGAATAATAAAAATATAACACAAGGAGTTCATAAAGAAAAGGAAATGAGTTTACCATAATAGATGGTACAATAACTATGAGGGACTTTCCAATGATGGAATCAATAACACCTTCATCAGGAACACCCACCTTGAGACCAGTTTGGTTACACAAGAAGGCAGAGTCAGGCGAATAGCCACTACTGGACTGAACAGAACAAATACCTTTACCTTACCCTAGGGGGAAATTTATAGTTACCTACAAAATTATAGGGTCCACTACCTCCTTTAGTAGAGCTTCCTTTGAGATAGGCAAAACTATAGTTGTCTCCCCCAATGGACCTTCAGGATCACCACCAACTTTAGCATCCCCGTAAAAGTCACTTTCGACATCAGTCTGAAGAAAGGGAACAAGAGTGAGTATTATAAGGAAGAAGGAGGAAAAGTTAGAAGTAAAAAGGGAAAATAGCTGACATACCTCTTTCTCAAAAACATCTTCTAAAAATTCATAATCGTGAGGAAGCAAAGCAAGCTTTGAGGAAGAAACCATCCTTCGCAACCTACGCCTTTGAATAAGGGGAGAGTCTTCTTCCTCTTCCTCTTCCTCTTCCTCTTCCTCTTCCTCTTCCTCTTCCTCCTTTTTCTTCTCTTCTTCATTTGCGCCTCCTCTTCATCATCGTCACCAACCATTCTTCATCAATAATTACCTCCTCTTCAGAGTGCTCCTCATCACTTGTCTTACATGCCCCCTCCCAAATAATTTTAACAGTATTAGTTAAATTTCGCTTCCTACTACTTTCAACAGTCGTGAGAGCATAAGAAAAATCTCGAGAGGCCATCTAGGCCGACATAAAAGCCCTATCCTCCTCAATTTTTTTAAAAATATTTTGAAGGTGTGCAAACATCTGGTTAGCTTCATGGATAACCTTGGAGTCAGAAATAAAGGTAGGAGAGACTTATTGGGTAACCTTGAGATTTTTCTTGAGAATTTTCCTAGTGGCCCTCATAACTTCCCCAGTCGAAGCATCATGAGGAGTGTCACCCCATTCGGCTAATTTTGAGGGATCTGGGGAAATAGCAACTGATTCGATCAGAATTGATGACTGAGTCCCTTTTTTTGTTTCACTATAGCTTTCTCCACAAGGGGATAGGGAGGCCGCTCAGAAGTGATGGAATTGTTAGTGGTATTGAGAGAGAACAGGGAACTAGAAATGGTGCAACTCCTCAATCCTAGCTCCGTTGAAGGAAATCTCTCAACGTCGGGGGTAGCGAGGTTCTTTAAGAAGATTTCTCTTAAAGTGTCCCAACTGATTTTTCCGTATGATCAAATACATAGCATATCTCCCCCTCGGGCTTTCCTTATTGAGATAACAGGGTTGGCAGTATAGTTGGAACACCGGTTAACCACGGTCGAGGTTAAAAAATTACTACAGGCAAAAAAGAAATTGGTAGGCTTCTCGCGAGTAAAGTGACTCAACATGGTGTTACCTTGGTCTTAACCAAACTTAATGGAAACACGATTGGGCCAGTAGGCTGATTAAAAGGAAGGCCACTCAGTGTATGAAGGAAGGTAAGAAGGAACCAATAACAGAGGAACGTTGTTCGCAGGAAAATTCTTGGACAATGATTCCTCGATGGGGGTAACAGGATGTTCCTCGTCCACAAAGAAGTGGTTTCTAAAAAACTGATCCACCCCAATATAGGGGTGAGGGACAAACTTCTTAACTTGGTCAACTAAAGAAACAAGGGTCTTCTTAGAACTTTTATGGTTCCAGCAATAGATTCGGGGGACCTTAATAGGATGAGAACTAGGGAAATTACCAGCTGGAGCATACTCTAGAAAATGGGCATAGAGAAAGGCCGTCAATAGCACATGATTGGCGTAGTTCGAGACATCAAACCTGTTGATGCTTCGGGCAAAATAAGCTTGCGCGCGATCCATCTATGTGGAAAATGAACCAAGGGTGATTACAAATAAGGGAAGTTTGATGCCATTGGCCATACGAACGACTATATTGATCAAATATTTTCTGGGGAAGACATGGGGCTTACCAGGAAGAAATGTCTTCAATAAAACAACAAAAATGTAGCCCACAAGTTCAATCTTCAATCCAAAGCCCAAAGCCTTTCCCAACCGAGGGAGTCTCAAACACATGTTTCCCCCTTGGATTCTTCTTGGCCGCCTCGCGGGCCTTAATCATAGCTTTGTCCTCAATAAAGTAAAAATAGAGAATTACCTTAAAATAGGTGAACTTGTTATAAGTCACCATGCAGTTCTTTACTACTTCCCCTAATTCTGCCCGAGTAGCTTTCTTAGCGCTCAAGACGGCCTCCTCGAAGAAGGTATCAGAATTGTTCGCTTCCAAACCTAGAAGCTCACAGATGTCCTCAAGAGTGATGGTAAACTCACCCAAAGAAGCAACAAATGTGTGGGTTCGATGGCTCCACCTAGATACAAGCAGTTGAAGGGCGTTGTTGTTCTTTGTAAGGGTGAGGTCACCCAACCACCAGGTGGAAGATAAGCCAATTAAGGCCAACTGCACAGGGTATTTTTCGTAAATATAATCAGTCCAGGGACCTAGACCTTCATAGGCGCCTTAGGTGGACTCAAACTCCACCTTTGAAAAGAGATAATCACCCCCATTCGATCCAAAAGCGAGTTATAGTGGCAGTGGGGATGTAGACAAAGTCTTCTGCATTATCACTTTCTTCCATCAATAAATTTATTGTCTCCACCGACACAAGATCACCCTAAAAATGCTTAGCTAATGCCCAGAAATGGTCAGACTCACCGAAATAAGGCGGACGATGGTAGCGTGCCCACTGATTTTGGCGTGCTTGAGTACAGGGGGAAACTCCCCTTGTGGAAGGAGTTCTCTTGACTATGGGTCCCATAGGTAAGGAAAGAAGAAAAGGGGGGAGGAGTGAATAGTCAGTGCTTAGGACGAAGACAAAGGATAAATATTGAAATCTCTCTCTCTCTCAAAAAGCATACCATTGTAAAAGATAATGAACCCAAGGGTGAAGGTTTGGAAAATGCCAAGTATTCCTTTTTATAGGGGCAATAAAAGATGTAACGGGCGATAGAATAATAGTACCTTGGGAAATATGATGATGATCGAGTTTCCCCACGTAGTTCGCACGCGCGCGTAGTGGCATAAATTCAAAAGCCACAATGATGATGCTTCAAGAAGCGACGCGTGAATACCTCTTGTGTGAGAAAATGCACTAACCCTAAAGCCGCCATGTGTAAAGCTCAGAAGATCAAGGGTCAATCTCATTAAATATGATAGAGCCAGAGTAATACTGAGGCATGCCTAGAGTTTTTCAACTTGGGGAGATGAATCATTTTAAAGGAAATATAAAAAAATCTCTTCACTTCCCCTAAGGAAACTGTCACACACAGTCATAACACCTCGTCAACAAAATGGAACTATCAGAAACACCACAAGACATTTAAAAGATGAAGTAGTTTGATAGGAGGACTAAATAAACCCCTCGTACACACTTCTATTTACTGAATAACTTGATGCTTATTATGATGTGATTATTTTCCTATAGATATTGCCTCTCTTTGCAGAATAAATAATTTGAAGATCAACCAGGTTTTTCGTACATATATTTCTTCATGCAATAAACAAATATCTCTACGAAGGGGAAAATGTAGGGGGAGTCCTCACCAAAGGTTGATTAGTTGAGTTTATCCTCTAATTAGCAACTAAAAAGGGAAGATGAATACCTCTCGAAGGACCTCCCACAAGGACCCTCCACAAATACTCCTCGAAGAACTCCTTTCGAAAACAAAAGTTATCCGAATGACAATATTTTATAATAAGAAGCAGAATGTATTTGATCATGTTATACATTGAACAAGTTTACTTTGTAATATGCGTAAGGTTGTTTGGTACCCTTAAGGGACCATGCTTGATAGGGCATGGGAGAGATCACATGCTCTATCGAATAACCTCCTCTTGGGAACCTCGCAGGGACATGGTTTGGAGTATTAAGAGCAAGGCAACGTTGGGAAATAAATAGCTCACCCTCTTGGCACACTTGGGCAAAACTTCACTTAGCATAAATGGTTGCTCGAGCTACTTCCAGCCGAGCTACCATGATTTCAACATATTCAAATGAACCTCCTCGAGGAACCCCAATATTGTATCTTTTGCCTAGAGATAGTTCTTAGCCAACAAACAACATACCTAATGCTCGAGCTACATCTAGTCGAGAAACCTTAAAACTATACACGATCTCTTTGGTTGATGCGACCACACATCTAACAAGGGTCACTATTCACCTACTTTATGACGTCATAATGTCTGGAATTTAGGGACTCGATGTTACAACACTCAAGTGAGTTTTATCTTTAGGATGACATGCCTAGTTAACTAGATCTGATTTCATAGTCGTTCTAAGGTAAGTGTTTGAGCTTCCACGTTACATCCTCATTAATACCACCACACTTCTAACTGGTTGAGTAGTTTCCTGCCAAAACATAATATCACGTGCATTTAATGCAATATCTTCGACATTAATGCTACGGTACTTTAGCATTTAATATTTGTCAATCACATTTAATGCCAGCAAGGTTACTAAAGTAACATTGCCTTTGTATTAATAGACCAACCAAACAATTTACGCGGACTATAATCTTGATCGACAATTGTTGTTGGATTTCCCTCATACACGAGAGCTTCTGTGAGAACATTGATTGTCGATACATTTTCCCTGTACCTCTTAACGTCCTCATTATTGAGCACCAACTAAACTTGAAGTTCCTACCTTGCCTTCATTGTGACAAGAGTTCTTGCTCTTTATCCCTCTGACGAAGTCACTTGCTGGTCCCACTTATTTATTGAGTTTACAGAACATTTATGGTGTAAAGATCTCATTTAGTACTAGCTTGAGTGTTGAATGTTATTGTATCTTTTGCCCTCATTTATTGTCATTATGAAACATAGTCTTGAGCATTAATCCCGGTCTTCATAAGGGGTTATGCCTCGTTTGATATTAACTATATCTCAAGAACCCACATCTTACACTTTTGACCAATATATTCACAAGAGTGCAAGGGAGTATTTTCCATAGAGAGAGAGAGAGACAAAGATAGTGACATAAGTTTATCTTAAAATTCCACTATGCTATTTAATTATTGATTTGTGATTATGTGTTTTTGGTAGCGAAAAAGTTTGGGCTAGTTGTGGACATTGTTTTTGGATATTTTTGGTTACCTTTACTTTTATCGATGATTTAGCTTCTTTCAATGTGCCTTGTTTTTCGACGACCTTTGTTTATTTTGACAATATTTGTTACTTTTTATTTTTTTTCCATCTCTAATGGCTGCTAAATATGAAAGACGATGTGAGGGGAAAAAATAATTGGTTCCTCCTAAGAAATAAAACATTAATGGAAGTTAAGACATAAAAATAAGTAAATTGATGACCAATGACTTAATATGTCAAAAGGGGGGTCATACACCAAGAAATGTAAGTTATGAGAGCTTGAGACAATATCCAAAAAATAATGAGAGTTGAAGCCCAAATAAGCATAAAAATCACTCAAAACGAGGGTAATTTTATTAGTACATTGCCATTTTTTTTTAAAAAAAATTATATGTTTATGAAAAAATACAACTACGTATGTTGCACTATTTGATAATTGACCCTTAAATTTAATATTTTCTGCATGCTATAATGTTCACTATAAATTTTTACGGTGCCTTTAATTTGAGTAATGCAAAAAATGTTGCATTCATTACTAATTATAGCCATAATATTTTTTAAAATACTTATTTACATTTTACCTTAGAAAATAATATTGAACTTAGAGATACAACCTAAATGTTCAATAGTTATACCATCTGAATGTGCATCAAGCCGTTGGTTCTCTATGAATCAATCCACTTGTACATTATGTATTTGAAGGAAAAATTTAGTTATTGAACAAGTAGATAATATCTCTGCATACAACATCTCAAGTTAGAGAAAAAAAATTAATGTATAAAATTATTATACATTGTTATCTTATAATAATAATTATCTAAAATTTCTATACCAATAACTAGAAATAGATTCCCATGAAGTGACATGGCTACTGTGAGGTTTCAAATAGGTTTTTACGGTCTAGTCCTTGGACTAACAATTTTGGACAAAAAAATCGGTGAACCAAATTTTAAACGATTAGGTCCAACATATGAATACCCCCACTTTAAAAAAATCATAAACCTAATCGGCTATTGGAGTTTTCTCTGCAACTAACGACTATTCTTCGAAATCGAAAATAACATCAATCTTATGCTTTGATCGTCTGTCCTATAATCGATTACAGTGTTCTTAATCGATTCTACCTGTATCATTTGGCTCTATCATTTGTAAGTTTATCTTTATCAGCAGTTGGTTTTTTTATTTTCGATCGATTACAATAAGTATATGTCCTTTGTTTTGATTCAAGAGACTCATTGTAATATTCATTCATGTGATTGAATAGCTTTTTATATGTTATATATGTATATGTTTTTATTTTGTGTTTTTTATGCATTTATGTTTGGATTCTTCATAACTAAGTTATATTTATCAATATTTGTAATTGTTAGTTGAATGTGTTGAATGAATATTATTGATGTTTCATTATAATTTTAAGAGTCCTTGATTTTGATTTGGTATTGAATCACTTATTGATATAGGTCCGCGCCAGCAGAAATAACCAGTTCGATATCAGTTTTCAAAGTATACGCAGTGTTTATAAAGTACATGTGATTGATTTTTTGAAAATATGTGTGTGCTTTATTGCTTCATGTATAGGTTTTTAAAAAGTGCCTGTAATTTTATATTAATTATAAATAAATATTTTGATATTTCATGCATTAAATTATTGCACACATTTTTAGAATTGTTGACCTTGAAGTAAATATTTTTCGTCTCTGTTTTACTGCAGGACATTATGGTAAGTAGTGTAATAGCAAGGTGTTGTTATTTGGATAATATGACTTGTATTGAAATATTTGAAGATAGCTCATTAGACTTCATATGCAATGAGTTGTGTATTAGGTTTACTAATTTGACAAGTGAGAGTTTTTCATTGAGGTATTCATTTGGTGATGAATGTCGGTTCATGTTGGTTTGTGATAACGATGTTTGTTGTATGTTGCAGTCCCAATTGATCGTGAAAGCTAATTTTATTTGGATATATGTCATTGATTCATTACTATTTCCATGTAATACATGTCGAGAACGGGTTGAATGCTCTAATCAAATTTTTGAAGGGGTTGACTGCAGTAATAAAAGTTCTGAGAGGGTTGACAGTGGTGATACAAATACACAGAGGTTAGAGTCTTTATCATCAGGCACTAAAAATGATTTTAATAGTTACATTGAAAATGACTTTTATCTTGGAGGTCTGGAGCCAAGTAAGTCGAAAGTCTATCTTTTGAATGATTGGAAGACTTATATAAGTCATGAGTAGCAGTGTTTTGAAGGAGGTGTAGTGAAATTTTGGGATAAATTGCGAAAGTATGCCGTTGAGGTTGGGTTCAAGTATGTGTATTTGAAGAATGATAAAACTCGAGTGATGGCTGGATGCTCTAAAAAGACTACTGAGAATTGCATGTGGAGAATTCATACTTCATTATCTACAATAGATGGATACTTTTACATACGTGCAATGAATAATGAGCATACATGTAGAGGTGTCTTTCGTAGTCCGTCAGCCAAAATGATAGCCTCCAAGTTGGTTTCAACATTAGTAGCTGATGATCTTAGAAATAACCCGCTATTGAGACCAATTGATGTAGTTAGAGATATGAAGAAGAATTATGGTCTTGATATAGCTTATCAACATGCATGGCGTGCGAAAGAGATGGCTGTTGTTGATATACATGGTGATGAAAAGGTTTCTTATGCATTAATGAATTATTATCGTGACCTTCTATTGCAGTATAATCCTAGGCCGCATTGCATCCTTGACGTGGAACATGAGAGTAAAAAATTCAAGAGAATATTTGTAATGTTTAGAGGATGTATTTATGGATTTCAATACTGCAGACCTGTTTTATTTCTTGATGGTGCCTTTTTGAAGAGTCGTTACTGTGGAACAATACTATCAGCTACTGCAAGGAATGGGAACAATGGTAAATTAATTGTAAATATTTTATTTTGTGTATTGCATTGAAATTTTGTTTGTTCCATTCCATATCATCAAAATACAAGCATAAAATATAAAATACCTTTGAAGGTCTTTGTTTTAGTTCACGTGTACTTTTCATTTTTCTGCGTGTATTTTCATGATATGTCTTATTATGTGTAATACTAAGTAAAGTACATGCATTTTACATGTCAAGTACATGTGAATGTTTTTGTTAATTTCACGTGTACTTTTCATTTTTATGCGTGTACTTTGATGATGATGATTTTATGTGTAATACTAAGTAAAGTACACGCATTTTACATGTCAAGTACACGTGAATGTTTTTGTTAATTTCACTTGTACTTTTCATTTGTATGCGTGTACTTTGATGATGATGATTTTATGTGTAATGCTAAGTAAAGTACACGTATTTTACATGTCAAGTACACGTGAATGTTTTTCTTAATTTCACGTGTACTTCTCATTTTTATGCGTGTACTTTGATGATGATGGTATGTTGAATACAAACTAAAGTACACGCATTTTACATGTCAAGTACACGTGAATGTTTTTCTTAATTTCACGTGTACTTTTCATTTTTATGTGTGTACTTTGATGATAGGTGTTGTTATTTAGAAATAATAAAGCAAAGTACACGTTAAAAATGTAAAGTACCTTTGAATGTTTTTGTTTAGTTCACATGTACTTTACATTTTTATGCATGTATGTTGATGTTATTCTTGTTAATAATAAAGCCAAGCAAAAGATTGGAAAGTAAACGTGCATGTCTTTTTATCTTTATCATGTGTACGGTACATTTTTATGTTTTGTCTTGTTATTTACAAACAATTTAAATTAAACACATAATATATTTCCCATGTGTTTTAGGGTCTACGCCAGCAGCATCAATATATAAAGTGTTGTACATGGATATGTTATTTATTTTAATTTTGATATATTTTTATATTTCAGGACTTTTTCCTGTTGCATACGTTATTGATTCCGAAACCGAAGATAACTAGATGTGGTTTCTTATCAATTTGCACAGTGCAGTAGTTGAGCAATATCGAAACATAATATTTATATCAGATCGAAACAATGGATTACTTGAAGTTGTTTCGAGGGTCTTCCCGTTGTCTGCACATTCCTACTGTATACATCATTTACAAGGGAATATAAAAAAGCAAAATTCGTGGGAATTGTGCTGGATTTCGAAAGAAAATTGTTAAAGATTTTTTGTCTTGTGCATATGCTGTCTCAGTAGATGTATTTCACAAGAATATTGAAGCATTGAAGAAGGAAGGAGGAGCTGCTATTGCCGATTTCATTGATAGTTTGCCTCCCGAGAATTGGTCCTCTGCATATTTCCCTCGTAAACGGTATGGTGACATGGCATCTAGTGTTACGGAGTCATTCAATTCATGGATATTGGAGGAAAGGCATTTACCAGTAATGAATATGCTTGATAAATTGAGAGTGAAGATTATGAATTTCAATGCAAACAAACTTGTTGAGTCTGACACTTAGACAAATGAGCTATGTTCTTTTTTTCAAAAGTTACTGAATGAAAATTGGAATAAAAGCCGACATTGGACTATTAGTCGCTCAAGTCAAAATGTATTTGAAGTTCATTCAGAAGTGCGAGCAACAGTTGACTTAGGAGAAAGGACTTGTTCTTGTAAGAGTTGGCAGATTAGATGTTTTCCATGTTCTCATGATGTTTGTGTTGTGCGGAGGAAAGGGACCATTATTTATGATTATATTGAGGAGTACTATAAGGTATCTTTCTACAGAAAATCATACTCGATACCTATAGTTCCTCTTCCTGATTTGATTTCCTTAAATATTCCTATTCTTGAAAATCCATCTGTCCTTCCACCAATGACTAAGAAACTAACAGGCAGGCCAAGAAATAAGAGAATAAAGTCTTCTGGTGAGATCACAGTAAGGGAAGTTACTTGCTCGAGGTGTAGTAAAACGGGTTATTACAGGTCTACTTGTAAGGAACCCATTTTACTATTTTTAAAATTGTTGAATTCATTAATTTTAACCATTTGATTGAATAAATTAATTAATAAACCATTTGTTTCACATAAATGAATGTAATTTATTTTTAAGTCTCATTCTGTAGTTTGTTTTTTGTGTTACTGTACACATATTTTTCATAAAACATACATGATCATTTTTCCTTGTGTTCACGTGTACTTTACCTTTGTATACGCATATTATGTACAGTACACGCGCATTTTGATGTCCAAAGAAATTTTATCAATGTATGTCCTTGATGAAATATGCGTCTACTTTATTAAGTACACGTATATTAATAAAGTACACGCATTTAAAAATGGATTTGGTCAGTTCAATATGCGTGTACTTTAAAAAAGCATGCGTGTACTTTATTAATGTACATGCATAAAGTACACGCATAATATAAATATAATATGCATGTACTTGATGAAATGTGCGTGTACTTTATGAAGTACACGCATTGATAATTAAAGTACACGCATTTAAATATAACTGTACATGCATGTTTTAGAAGAGTACACGCATATTGTTATGACAAAAATCTAATTCAATATACGTGTACTTTATGTATTCTGCATGTAATTTTATCAAGTAGACGTATATAAATGCATGTACTATTTGGAAAATGGTTTTGGACATTACAATGTGCTTGTACTTTATAAAAGACATTTGGGTCACTCATATGCTTAAACTCCTATGGGTATTATGGTCCGCGCCAGCGGCATTATTTGGCGTGTACTTTATAGACTATGCGTGTACTTTATAAAGTACATGTGTAATATATAGAGTACACGCATTTATATAATGTTTTGGGACAATATCTTGAGTACACACATTATTATACAAGTATTTCAATAGGCGTGTACTTTATAGACTACGCGTGTACTTTATAAAGTACACGTGTAATATATAGAGTACACGCATTTATATAATTTTTTTACATTAAATGATATTAATGTTTAAATTTTTTACAATACACGTGATCATTTTTATAAGGGTTCACGTGTACTTTACTATATTTGGTGTATGACATAACTGAGAACACATTCATGAAAGAAATAAAAATTTTATTAAAAACAAAAAAATAAAGTACATTTTTTTCAAATAAAGAAAGTTGAAAAAACTAAAGAAGTCTTCTATTAGGGATGTTTGTCAAAGGCATCCAGGGTGTCAGGAAGAGAGTCAATTAAATTTGACCAGTGTCGAATTTCTTCTTCTATGACAGCTACAAGGCCTTCATGGAGAGCCTTCTTCTCCTTCAGCTTTGCAATTTTCATGGGAACTTCTTGTGTATAGAAAGACATGAGGTCTTCATGTGTTTGAGGAGGATCCTCATCGACATCAAATAAATCGATGGGATTGGGTGGAAGTCCATAATAGCCTTCCCTCACATATGTTTGAAACTGCTCAAAGGCAGTTTCATATAAGGAAATATTTTCCTCAATTTGCCTTATTTTTTTTTATTTCTTTAATCTCTCTCAAGAGTTTCTCGCAAGTTTTGTGCTAGAATATACATTATGTTATCTTTACCCTAGATGTAATGGTTAAGAAAGGAACAAATATAACTCTTTTATAGTAAAATTTAAAGCTATTTATTTCTTAACTAGAAGTAGTTGGAAAGTGAGTAGTTTTCAATTAAAATAATAAAAAATTATTATATTAACCAGTGCGTGTACTTTAGTAAAAATGCGTGTACTTTGAAGAATTCATTGGTGTACTTAGTAATTATCACTTGTATTTTTCGTGAAAACTGCTTGTGCATTGTATCATAACACTCAGATGCATTGTTTGTCTAAACCTTACGTGGATTGTGGTCCGCGCCAGCGGGAAAAAACCATTTTGGTGTAATAAATATTGTAAACAATAACCAATATAACACAAAACAAATTACAAATATGTTTTGAATTTGAATCACAATTTATAGAAGTTTTTTCTCCTTTCGGGGGAAGAAATATTTTGATAGAAGAATTTTCCCGAGTACATATGCTCTTTGTTTTAGCATGTGAGGGTCTTGAAATAATTTTTGCATTTCCTTGTTTCTGCTTATTTGTTCAATGTAGTACATGCAGAACACTCCACAGTCAACCCTGAAATTAAAATAAAATAAATATACAAATTAGTATAATGTGATGAAATTTTTTGAAAAGATACAAATTAGTAACTTTTAGAAATGAAGTTTTGCTTACCCATTATATTGTTTAGGGCCTTCATGATCTCTTATTAGGTCAAATTTGAGATCACTTTCCAGCAAGAAATCTATTGTCCTTTTTTCTTGCTCTGTCAATGGATCATTATCCAATGTAAACTCATTTGGTGTACCTTCATCAAACTTCCTCGGAATTTTGAAACCATTTTTCATTGTTTCTGCTTCAGTCTTCAATAGGCACAGTGTTTTTTGGAAGACAGAAAACTGTTAAGAAGACAAATATTTAGTGTATATAAATAAAAGAGTATATGAAGATTAAAGAGTGAAAAGCACATGCATAATATTAAAGTACAAGCATATTTTATTTTTTCATATCACGTGTATTTTAAAATATGATGCGTGTACTTTGCCTAATGAGTTAAAAGTACACGCATAATATTAAAGTACACGCATATTTTATTTTTATCATTCACGTGTATTTTAAAATATGATGCGTGTACTTAGCCTAATGAGTTAAAGTACATGCATAATATTAAAGTACATGCATATTTTATTTTTATCATTCACGTGTATTTTAAAATATGATGCGTGTATTTTACCTAAAAAGTTAAAAGTACACGCATAATATTAAAGTACACGTAACTTCTATTGGTTCATTTCACGTGCATTTTAAAATATGATGTGTGTACTTTTATATTCTGGGTAATTATGTGCAACTAATACAAAGTACACACATTGTATTTTAAAATACACGTGTATAAATAAGTACAAGTAACATTATAAATTAAGTTTAGGGACTAACCAATTTTTTTGCATCATCGAAGAATATTGTGTTTTTTTCCTTGTCGAAGGGAATCCATGTGGACCACTTTATTTTCTTTTTTGTATATCACAAGTAATGTGAAATGTTCTACACTATATCTTAGTACAATGAACAAATTATTACAAGTGCCTAAGTATTCAAATAAATATCTATATAACTCCCCCTTCTTATTGACTTCATTTGTGCTACAAGCTTCTATCTGAATAAAAATTATAGACATTCTGTTAATAAAAAAATAGAAATTTGTTTCTCAAAACTTTCGGTTTAATAGTACTTACCCAACAATATTCAGAAAAAGTGTGTGAGTAGGAGAGCCCTTCCTCTGACAATTTTAACCTCAATACTTCACTAAAGGCAAGTATTATGTATTTCACACAATATAAAATGGTGAGGAAATAATAATGTTGAAATTTAATGGATGTCTAATATTTGGACTACATACTTGGCTTGAAATTTATTGATTATTGAGGACTTCAACTAAATCTTCCCATGGGACATACGAAACCAGCTCTTGGAAAATAAATTCCCTACATTTTATATAATCAATAATAACCTTATTTTTTTGCACAAAACAAATATAAATTAGCGAAGTCATAAATCATAAAATAATAAACTTTACCCTCGCTCAGCCTTTTGAATAAACTCTTCAATCTTTTTCTTCGAAGCTTCATCGAGATATTTGTATACTTCGATTGCTTCAAGCTTGAAGTGAGTTTCCTTCATTTGTTCAGCTATTGTTAGACGGCCTTTTCTCAGCTTTGACTCTTTTTGTTTATTAATTGGTTCATGCTTTTCGGTTTCGCTGTCAGCTTTTCTTTTCTTCTGCCCTCTAGTAAGAGGTCATTTTGTTTTGAATATTTTAGGGGTGCCCTGAACTTTCTTTGAGGCTAGTTCAATCTTCAAACTCGAAATTTCATCCATGAGTTGTTTATTAATGTTTTCCTGATATATTTAACAAGGAATGTTAGATTATAAGCATTTTTTGAAATAATGATTCATTTTCTCTTACGTGTATTTTATAAAGTACACACGTGTATTTTAATACATGCGTGTATTTTATAATATACACGCGTCAATTATAAAATACGTGTACTTTATAAAATTTATAATATATATAAAATTTAGAAAGTAAAGCGTGTACTATATATCTACTGTATTTTATAGATACCTGGTCAGTTTTTTTCAATTCTGATTCTTCAAGCATTTTCTTCAACTCCGAAATTTCGTCATTAAGGATTTTATTATTGTTTTTCTGTTATACAAAAAAAATGTTACATTATAAGCAATATTTGAATAAAACTGCATTATTTTTAATAAAATAATGCATGTACTCTGCATTATTTCTAATATCAGATAAAACTGCATTAAAAATACTATGAAATAAAACTGCGTGTACTTTGGGAAAACTGCGTGTACTTTAAACGTGTACTTTAGGAAAACTGCGTGTACTTTAGGAAAACTGCGTGTACTCTGCATTCAAAAGTACCTGTTGGGTTCTTTTCAATTCTGACTCCTCAAGATTCTGCCTCAATGTCATCTTTTCTATGTTAGTATCTTTCCATTGTTGCAATGTATCATCATACTTTTTTTTTAGATCTTCATTACTCAGAGACAGATATCCATTCTTTTGTTCCAAAATTCGTGTTGATTCTGCCTGTTTTTTCAATGATTCATCCAATTCTTTAATTCTATCTGAGTCACTCATTGTGACTTGATCAAGCTTTTCTTTTAAAGAATTGTTTAACTCAACTAGTTGGGCATTTTCTACCTCCAACTCATTTAATTACTCTTTTTCCTTCAAAAGGTTGGAATTCTCCACCTTTAACTTCTTCATTTCCTCATAGGCTTCAAAAAGTGAATCACGATCTACCTGCAACTGTACATTCAAAATGACACTCTCCACCTCCAAAGAGGTCACCTTCTCAAGTGCACCATTAATGTCTTCAGTTGCTTTAGATAGTTGGTTATTTTTTTCCAACAATTCCCTATTCAAAACAGTAATTTGTTCCTCCAAATTAACATTTGGTTGATCTTTTTCCTTCTTTTTCTTTGGAGTCACAATGTTTTTAAGGGGAATATTCCAACCATGTGAAAAATCATTGTCATTAATATCTTCAGCAACTTTTTTTATGATGAATCAGCATGTATAGGACTTTCTGTAGATATGTTCAAAGAGTAACTTGGCCCTTCAAACTGAGATTCCTTTTGTACAGGACAGTCCTTACACTCTGGTTTATTTGTAGCCTGCTTCAAAGTTGTTGTTGCGATGTCATTCTTCACAAACCGTTGTTTCAAAGACGACAACTTCCACTTCAGGAATTTTGGAGTATTTTCTTTATATTCTTCAACAGGAGAAATAATTTCAAATTTCTCACATGCCCAATACTGTGATCATACAAAAAATAAAATGAATTTAATACTTGTATTACCTAGGGATTCATAATGGAAAGTACAAGAGATTTGTTCAAAATACAAGCAAAATTAAACGTGTACTTTATAAATTTTACAATTGTATATTGAAAATACACGTAATATTTTCAAAGTACAGGTAAGTATTGGTATCTAAATTTTGAAATATCAGGAATATCAAGTGTATTTTTAAAATACACGTGATTAAGACGTGTATTTTTTAAAATACACGTGATATAAGACGTGTATTTTCAAAATACACGTGATATATCAAGTGTATTTTGAAAGAACAAGAGAAAATATCACATGTATTTTGAAAATACACGTAATATTTTCAAAGTACAGGTAAGTATTGGTATCTAAATTTTGAAATATCAGGAATATCAAGTGTATTTTCAAAAAAAAATATCACATGTATTTTGAAAATACACGTAATATTTTCAAAGTACAGGTAAGTATTGGTATCTAAATTTTAAAATATCAGGAATATCAAGTGTATTTTCAAAAATACACGTGATATAAGACGTGTATTTTCAAAATGCACGTGAAATATCAAGTGCATTTTGAAAGAACAAGAGAAAATATCACATGTATTTTGAAAATACACGTAATATTTTCAAAGTACAGGTAAGTATTGGTATCTAAATTTTGAAATATCAGGAACATCAAGTGTATTTTTAAAATACACGTGTATTTTCAAAATACACGTGAAAATATCACGTGTATTTTCAAAATACATGTTAAAATAAACGTGTATTTTCAAAATACACGTGAGTATTGGTATGTAATAGTACATGATATTTTTTGCTCACCAGTAGGAAAATGACACATCCAGTAACTGTGTTAGGTTTTGAACTTGCTGATTTGTCAAGTGATTGTATGAGAAACTTATGCACAGCAGATGCCCAATCATACTTATTCATTTCGTCAATATCGTCGATGTATTTCAACCAAAATTCTCCAAGGGTGACGTTTGAGTTGGAGAAAAACAACGTGTTCAAGAAGTGGAGACACACAATTTTAACAAAATCAGCAATTCCTTCATCTGTCTCCAATTCAACTGATTTCTTCAAACCATTCAATATTTCTGATTTTTCTAATCTTTTTGCGAAGTATCGTGCTTGTAATCCAGATTTTTTAGCAGTATTCGGTCCCTTTTTCAGTTCTATTGATTTTAAACCCTCAACCAGGGGTATGCCAAATATTTCACTTATATCTATTGGCATTATTGGAATCCTACTCTTCATACGAAAACTTTTGGTTTCCGTATTGTACAGCTCGATAATTGATAAAATATTTTTATTCGTCTTCTTGTGGTCCACTTCTACTACTTTCTCACTATAATAGGCATTGAAAAGCTCCCAAAATGGAGTCTTCTTAAGAAGTTCAATATGGCTATTGTTTATTTTATCTTTAATCTGATGCAAATCATGGAGAAAGCTAACAATATTTGACCGATATTGGTCATTCTTCTTTGCAGGACGTTTAGCTTTCAATGCCACACTAGAATTG
Source organism: Sambucus nigra (assembly GCA_949130495.1). Lineage (NCBI taxonomy): Eukaryota > Viridiplantae > Streptophyta > Magnoliopsida > Dipsacales > Adoxaceae > Sambucus > Sambucus nigra. The sequence continues at coordinate 582,762,254 of OX422213.1, forward strand.
GAACTGGAACTAGATGAAGAACTATCATCAGAACTGCTCTTTTTTTGTTTATTTCCTCTTCTTGCCTTCATCTTCCTCCCCATTATATTGATCTATAAACAAAATTTAAATTACTAACCTATAATGATATGTACAAAAAATAAAATACATGCGAATTAGAATAAAATATAGACTAAAACAATAAAATACAAGCGTATTTAACAAAAAGTACATGCAATATTCTCACAAACAATTTATACAAGTCTCATCAAAATACATGCTAAAGGCGATAATATATATCGTCAGTTTCATGGTAATACCTAATAGAGGTTGTTCGACAAGTCAAAAACCGAGATTCTCTACTCCTAACATATTCAGTAAAGAAGTGATACAATAGCTGAATGCTAAAAGCTCCAACATTATCAAAACCCCTTAAGCAATACTGCTCAATTCGTTTAGGTAAATCCTTCGCTTTCGATTCAGTTACTTGAAGTTGTTGCACATCAAAAGTGCAGTAAATGTCTTCATAGTAGTAGTAGAAACCAAGTAACCTTTTAGCTCTATCAATGATGCGAAGGAGGAAATGAATTTCGTCATCATTAGTACTATTCACTGTCAATGTGAAAGGTTTTGTATTGTTAAGATCTTTGAACGTGCAAGCAGCAGTTTTGTAGTTGAACATGCTTGATCGTATGATTCCTAAACAATAACACAACAATACAAAATAGTACACTCATAATACACATTAGTACATGGATATTGGATTGAACAAATTGAATTTCAATGTGCGTCTACTTTCTGAATTTTCTGCGTGTACTTTTAACAAAATACACGCAAAAAATGAAAAAGTACACGCAATAAAACTGATTATTAGCTAATAACATATCATTTAAATGCAGCTGGCTATTGGACAAAAAACACTCCTAAATGTTAACAAAATAATAATACTTCTTAAAAACACATGTAATATCATTCAAATGCCGCTGGCGCGGACCAAAATAACATAGGATTGAGCAAATATGGATTTGAAATAATTTTTTTGTAGAGTATACATATAAAACATAAAAATACACGCATAATGAATTAAGAAATTCAATTTCAATGTGCGTGTACTTTTGTGCGTGTACTTTTTAAAAGTACACGCAAAATACACATAGTACACGTAACACAAGGCTTGTACATGTACATATTCTATAGAGTACACGTATAAAACATAAAAGTACATGCATAATGAATTGAGAAATTCAATTTCAATGTGCGTGTACTCTATGTATTTTGCGTGTACTATGTGATAGTACACGAAGAATACACATAGTACACGCAACACAGGGCTTGTACATGTACATATTTCAATCATGTATATATTCCTAGTCCTTGATAAATCCTCGATAAATGATGTATATAGGAGGAAAAGTACAACGATGAAATACATATATCTAACATGCAAAAAGTGTGTTTGGCAATTAAAATGAGGGAAACAAATATATGATGAAATACATAACATGAAAAAGAAGAATGTGATTTCATCAGTCCATGTGCCTACAAATTTATACATATGAGAACACAAAATACACAAGGACAAAAATGTGATAAGAGAATGTATACATACTTGTTAGTGCTGTTTGGAAGAATTTGATTTAGAATGTAAAATGTAGAACTTCAACGATTAGGGTTTGATCGAAGAGCGCTAGGGTTTTGATCGAAAAGAGTTAGGGTTTTGATCGAACTGAGTTTTTAGAGCGTCGATCAGGAGTATTTATATGTTGTTTGTTGACCAAAATTTGATTGAGAAATATATTCGTTTGGGGGTTTTGATCGAAGAGATAGTACGATTAAGGTTTTGATTCAAGAGAGAATACAGTGTTTTTTGCGCTTAGATTTTTGAATAGTGCGTGTTTGTTTTAATTTCGAGGTATTTATATGTTGGACCTAATCGTTTAAAATTTATTGGACCTGATTTTTTTATCCAAAATTATTAGTCCAAAAACTAGACCGTTAAAGCTCCGGCTTCAAATTCTCTAAAATTTCAACTCGGATGACCGGAGACATTTCATAGTTTGGGTTGCGTGAAGGCATGACTTGTATTATCTTTTATTTTTACTTGTTACAAATAAATTGAATCCAACCATTTTTAAACTTACAGCTGGCCGGCACAAAGCAAATGTGCCCTGTCCCTGGCCTAACTCAACCATTTTCATACCATATACTTTTTTATTCCAAAAAAGTGCATCACACACTCTAAATTTACCCAACTCCTTCAATTCTTTAACATATACAGCTCACCTAAACTGTAACCAACATACTGTGGGTATTCTCGTAATTGCACGTAACCACTCTCTTTATTGCCGAAAGCCATCTGTTGCCTAACAGAAAAACGAATCACTCAACTTGTGGCGACTGAGGGTACAATTGTCATTTTGAAAATGCAGGGGCCTCGCGTTTGGTTGATATTAAATGAAAGTGGATAGTTTCATAAAATGTGGAATCCAATTTGGAACTGAAGGATTCAAAAAGGAAAAACGTGGAAACGCGCTTCATTAGACGCATGGAAGTCCAAACGCGGTCTTACTGCCACACGAAATCGTATCACCAACTCTAGAAAGTGTGGGTGTTTGTTTGGTCTCAGAGTTGACAGGCAACTGAAAGCCACCTGTCAAGAATGTAGATTGACTCAATCTAGAAGGGACATGGGTTTTAACTAGTCACCTACGTTACAGTATTTTTAAACAAAATTTTAAGATTTTTTTCAGGACTAAGATTTTTTTCCCAGGACTAAGAATACGTGGCTGTGGGTGAAAATACGAATTCTTCAAAGAAGCATTCAAGAAATCTCCCACTATTTTTCCGTAGCGTCTAAATCACTACGGATGGTTTTGTACTCTTTCTTGGAGATTTTTGTAAGGAGAGGGTTACCAAAAGTTTTTTTTTCCCTTCTCTTTCAAAGTAATAGTCAACTTTGATTATTTTAATGTAATCAACTAATCAAATTGATTATCTTGATCTTAATAAAAATTATTAATCCGCCTTAGAGGGAGTATAATTTATTTTATGTCTTTAATAAATAATTCTTATTGAGAATTATTCGTGAATCGATTTTAAACAAATACCCGATAAAAGTTTTTTTTTAATACCTCCATAATTATCACGTTTTGAGTTTAGCACCTTCTACACATTGATTTTGAGCGCTTTTTCTGCCGAGGGTCAATTAGATTTAGAATATCCGAAAAAATAGGAAAAAAAAACATTTGTGCCAACCTCTCCCCCCAACCAACTAACCAACCCTAACCTCCCCCCCCCCCCCCCCCCCAACACAAATAGTCGACCCCCCCTCTCCTCTCTCTCTCTCTCTCTCTCTCTCTCTCTCTCTCTCACACACACACACACACACGCACACAAACACATATTTTGTAATTTTGATTTTGGATTTGAAAATCGATTTTAGTTTATAATTTGTTGTTTGAAAATTGAAATTAGCTTCCTTGTAAAAAGCAAGGGGGTTTATATAGAGAGAGATTCAAGTGATGAATGATAGGGCTCGATGGGATGAGTGGTGTTGGTTGGACGGGAAATGGTTGTCAAATGTTATGGTTAAGACCTCGTTTGCGAGTTTTGGAGAGTATAGAAAAGAAATGAAAGTTTTATTAGGAGAGAGGAGAAAAGTAAGGAAAGAAAAATGACTTTATCTCCTCTTTTTGCGAGTTAACGAGAGAAAAGAAAGTTCTTTTCCTCCTTATTTGTGAGTTGAGAAGAAAGGAAAGGGGAAAAAAAAGGAAAAATACATTTATACCCTTATAACTAACAAAGCATGTTATAATATTTTAAAGAAAATAATAACATATTAATTCATCATACATACCAACACAATAATTTATTATAAGTCTCGATAAAAAAGATCATAATAAAATGTCTCAAATCATAATAATAATTTACTAAATAACATGTGTGTGTGTGTGTGTGTATAACATATGCAACATGCTACATGTATTTTTTTTTTAAATAGGTACAAAACATGTCCCAATTTGATTTACATGTAGAATGTTTAATAAGGCCATGTTATTTCAAAATACCACAACTCCATGCAACATGCTACAAGTAAAAAAAAAAAAAAAAGGTAAAAAATGATGGTTAAGTTGCATATTGCAAGTGGCATATGTGATAGACAGTAATCACATATGCAACATGCTACAGCTTAAAAAAAAAGAAAGAAGTAAAAAATGACGGCAACCAGCTACAGGTGTTACGAAAAAAACAAAAAGATAACTTTCTACAGGTTTGAAGTAATATCAACAGAAGTGAAAAACAACCACAAAAAATACGAAGGTACCTGATAAAACGACGGTCGGAGGGGAAAATAAAAGAGTTTGTGTGATTGGAATGGAATGAGACGCTGGAATGAATTTAAGGAGTTTGCTGCTAGTTGGACTCTTTTTTTAATGGAGGTATATCTGATTGCATAAAGGGTAAAATTAGAAATGAATTAAAGCATTCAAATGTTGCTTTTTTCTCTCTATTTCTTCCCAGCTTGGACGAAATGTTTTGGAGAGAAACTTTTAATTAAATCTAAAAAAAGGTTCTCTTATTTTCTCTCCCTTTCCCTTCGAACCAAACTCCCAAACGACGAAAAATATGGAACTTTCTCTCCCTTTCCTTTCCTTTCTCTCCATTTTAGAACTCCCAAACAAGCTCTAAGAGTTGGATGGGTTTGTAGTGATGGAGGTGGTGGGGTGGGGGCACCCTCTTCTCGCCTCTTATTTTTTCTAATTTATTAATTATTTTCTTATGTAACAGGTCACGTAATGTGCCTTTTACACTACCGTTATATTTAACAATCATCTAATTGACTAGGTGCCAAACTCAACGTTAATTTGTAAAAGGTATTAAACTTAAAATCAGTAATTATGGGGTATTATAGTAAAAGAACATTATTGTCAAACACATAAGTATCCTACAAACAATCATTCTACCATTTACGTCGCAAATTATGAATTGCTATCATTTTATGATGTCATAAATACAATGATAATCATTTTCTAAAATTTTGGGATTAAGAAGAACATGTGATTGTAAGTTTGAAATTTTGCACAATTTTACGATCCTTACATTCTTATGTTTGTCACTCATGCCGTTTTTAATTAATTCCTTTAGTCGTTTACAATGGGGTTACAGTCCTTGTATGCCATGTCATTTTAGGCTCATATCTAATATAAGTCAATTATAACTTGATCCATTTGATAATCATATTGAAGTAAATCATTCATTTCACCCTTAAACTATTCAAATTGTTTCAACATGAACCACAAACTCTATTTAGTGTAAAATTACTCCCCAAACTAAATAATCAGATTTAAAATATGGCTTTTCGTCAACTTCATCGGTTAACCGATTGTGGTGGTAAACCAAGAATCGCAAAATTTTGAATGCGTTAATAGAAATATACCAAAAAAATATGGTTTAAAATAAAATTAAAATTAAAAAAACTATGTCCCTAGCAATCACTAAATGCACAACTTGAAAAAACCCATTCCCAACAAACCTCCTCCTCTGAAAAATACCTCCCCACCACCCTTCTCCTTCCTTAAATTTTTAAGACAAGTGGATCGGTAAGCGCGGTCTTAATGCCGCACAAAATCATATTATCAACTCTAGCAAGTGTGGGTTTGGGTCATAAAGTTGATAGGCAACTGAAGCCACGTGTAAGAAAATGGAAGGTGTACATTTACTAAATCTAGAAAGGACATGGGTTTAACCAGCCACCTACGTTATAGTGTTTTTAAACAAAATTTTAAGATTTTTTTCAAGACTAATTTTTTTCCTGAACTAAGTTGCTGTAGTTCTAGGTGAAAATACAAATACTTCAAAGAAGCATTAAAGAAATATCGTACTATTTTTTCATAGTGTTGACCATAATTTAAATCTCACTACAAATGGTTTTGTGCTTTCTTGGAGATTTTTCTTAAAGGGGAGTGTAGGGGTGTGCACGGGTCGGTTCGGTTCGGTTTTGGACCGCAATTCAGACCGAACCGATCGGTTCGGTTTTGGAAAAAATCAGACCGAAACCGAACCGCCGATGAAAAAACCGCCGGTTTCGGTTCACATCGGTTTCGGTTCGGTTCGGTTTCGGTTCGGTTTTAACCGATTTTCAGTTTTGGTCGATTTTTTGTAGATCGGTTTTCGGTTTTGGTCGGTTTTGGAGGTTGATTAATGGTTTTTGGATATAAAAATAAAAGATATTTAAGGGTTTTTTAATATATAATATTGATGTCGGTTCGTTCGGTTCGAATCGGTTTTTTCTTTTTCTAAACCGACAACCGAACCGATATTGTCGGTTTTTTAAATCCTTAAACCGCAAACCGAACCGGGCTAAAAAAAAATGCCGGTTTCGGTTCGGTTCGGTTTTCGGTTCGGTCGGTTTTTTTGCACACCCCTAGGGGAGTGTTACTAAAAGCTATTTTCTCCTCTTTCAATGTAATAGCTAACTTCCATTATTTCAATGTAATAAACTATTCGAATTGATTGGTATATATTGATCTTTATAAGAATTATTAACCTGCCATAAAGGGGGTATAACTTAATTTATTCCTTTAATAAATATATTTTTTATTCAGAATTATTCGTTAATATGTTTTAAACAAATATTTGATGAGAGTTTACGTTTTTTTAAAACTTTTATATCTCCACAATTATCTCATTTTGAGTTCAGTACCTTCTACACATTGATTTTGAGTTTTGTAGTTTTGATTTTAATTAAGTGATACATCATCAGATCCATCCCACCTGATCAAAGCTGCTGATGCACCTCTCATTAACTGACATGCTGCACCAGTACCACTTGCTAATATTCAACCCAACTTTAATGTTTATCCCATTTCTTCTTCTTTTGTTATTCCTCCTTATTCTGATGTAATCGCGACCTCCTTCGATGAGGTTCTCATTGCCATTTTCCTAATAATGAAACAAATGCTTATTGTGCCTTACATTAATTGTCTTGATTCTAATCAAACTCTTGATGATGATGATTTTCCAAATGAACAATTCTTAACTGATCTAAAAAAGGTTAATAACAAATAAAATAACCGTTTTCAAGTTAATGAAGATGAAACTGTTGTAATTAATCTCGGTTCTAGTAGCTAACTGAGTGAGATTAGGATAGGGACCACCCTTGACGAGCATGAGCGCATACAACTCAAGGAATTATTAAAGAAATTTTTGGACGTCTTTGCATGTTTCTATGACAATATTCCCACCATTGATCCTGAGATCTCTGAGCATGAGATTCTAACTCTCCTAGAATGCAAACTAGTAAAACAGAAACTGTGAAAGCTCCACACCAAATGGTCGCTCAAGGTTAAGGAAGAAGTGGTCAAATAGTTGAACGTGGGTTTCATTCATGTGATCGAATATCCTACATGTCTAGCCAACATCGTATCTGTGCCGAAATTAGGAGGAAAGGTTCACATGTGCGTTGATTACCGTAATTTAAACAAGGCCTCTCCAAAGGATGATTACCCGCTACCCAATATCAACATGATTATGGATAACACAGCCAGCCACGCTCTTAAGTCATTCGTTAATGGGTTTAAAGGATATAACTAGATCAATATACACCTGTAGCATCAAGAGAAAACCGCATTCATTACCACTTGGGGAACTTTCTGTTATACCGTTATGCCATTTGGTCTAAAAATGTAGGGGCTACCTACCAGAGGGTTGCCACAACCATCTTGCATGATCTGATACATAAAGGAGGCGGGGTTTATGTGAATGATATGATTATTAAGTCTAAGACTAGGATGGGTCATGTTCCCGCTCTTCAAAAATTCTTCGAACGATTACGGCAATCTCAAATGCGGCTTAACCCACAAGAATGTGTCTTTGGCGTTACCAAAGGAAAGCTTTTAAGATTCATGGTTAGTGAGAAAAGGATTGAAACAAATTTTACCAAACTGAAAGCCATACTCGAAATGATACCACCCCAAACGGAGAAGGAAATACGAGGATTCATTGGAAAATTGTAGTATACCAGCTAATTTATCAACCAGTTGACTTATATCTATGAACCCATCTTCAAACTCCTTTGAAAGGATTCCACCAAGGTCTGGAAAAAATCTTGCTAAGAGGACTTTGATCGAATCAAGTAATACCTAATTCGACCTCCGATACTCATGCCCCCACAGCTTGGTCTTCCACTACTCCTATACTTGATTGTAATCGACACTACAGTTGGGGGTTTGCTAGCCCAATACCTTGAAGAGTCCCATAAAGAAAGAGCTATCTACTAATTCAGTCACAAGTTGGCCGGTGATGAAGTTAAATACACTACCTTGGAGAAGGTATGTGTCGCCCTTATCTGGGTCACCCAAAAGTTACGGCACTATATGCTCGCCTTTCCCATCAAACTTGTATCTCGAATGGATACCATCAAATACCTACTGGATAAACCTTCCTGGTCTAACTGAATAGCCCGATGGTTGATGTTATTAGATGAATTTGATATTATGTATGTTAAATCCATGAAATGAAGATCCATCTCTGACTACCCTGGTGACTACCCTATGGAAGGAATCGACGTCTGGATTTTTGAATTCTCGAATGAGAATATCCTTTGTACCTCCTAAGAGGACCACCGCTGGCAAATGTTCTTTGATAGCGCCACCAACAAGAAAGGATATGGCATTGGGATACTACTAATTGCCCTTGATGACTCTCACACTCCCATTGCCATCAAACTAGATTTTCCTTACACCAGTAACATGACTGAATACGAGGCATGCATGGTAGGCCTCAAAGTCGCTCTCAAGAAAGGAATTCGATACCTATATGTCTATGGGGATTCAGCCCTTATCATCGATCAAGTACTCAGAAAATGGAAAGTCAAGGATGAAAAACTCTTACCCTTCTATTCTCACCTAAAAGAGTTGGCCTCCCAATTCCAAGATGTCACTTTCCATTACTTTTCCCAAGCAAAGAACAACCTAGATAATGCACTTACTACCTTTTCCTCCATGGTTGATATGCCTGAAGGAATAACAATGGCACCTTTCCTCATCCAAAAGCTAGATAAACTAACCCACTGTTACCACATTGAACTCATCACAGAAGAAAAATCGGATCTAAGCGATTGCTGGTATTATGATATTTGGATCCTCCTCAATCATGGTAGGTATCCCCAAGGTTCTAATAAGATCGTACTGTTTAAAAGAAACTTCGATGGAACCCATTTACACTGGTTCTCAGGGGCTAACATTGGAGAGATGATGCATAGAGGGGAGTACGAACCTCATATGAATAGCCATATGATCTCTAAGAAAATCATTCGATAGGGTTACTACTTGACTACCATGGTTCATGATTGCACCGTCTATGTTAGAAGACGTCTTAAATTCTATAAATTCTCCAACCTCCAACACTTTCCCCCATAAGAATTATATAACATGACTTCTCCCTGGCCGTTTTCCACATGGGGTATCGATATCATAGGGAAAGTTACACCCAAGGCCTAACGGGAATGAATTCATCTTGGTTGCCATTGACTACTTCACTAAATGGGTCAAAGTTGAGTCATACACTGTGATGAATGCCAAAAAGGTGGCCAAGTTCATCCAAAAAAATATCATCTATCAATATGGGGTCCCACATGAGCTAGTGTCAGATAATCGGTTACATTTCAAAGTAGAAGTGGTCAAAGAGTATGGAATTCAGAGACACAAATCTTCTCCATATCAAACTCAAACCAATGGAGCAGTTGAATCCACTAATAAAAACCTCAAAGTCACCATTAGTAAGATGATCAAGAATTGATGAGATTGGGTCGATCGGATCCCCTACAACCTCTAGGGATACCGCACTTCAGTTTGAATATATACTCGGGCTACCCCTTACTCTCTAGTTTACGGCATGAAAGCAGTCCTACCCGTGGAGCTAGAAATCCCATTACTGCACGTCATGCTTAAAAACAAAGTCAGCAAGGAAGAATGACATCAAAGTCATCTTGATGAGCTGTTACTATTGGATGAAAGAAGATGGAAAGCTTTGTACCACATACAAGGATATCATCGCTGAATAGAGCGGTCATTCAATAGGAGAGTCAAGGACCATGGTGTCCGAGAATGGGACCCAGCCCTTAAAAAAATAGTAGAGCTCATCTGGGACCCAGAAGCATATTTAAGACCAACCGAAGCGGCCCCTACATTGTGAAGAAGATTATATCTGGTGGCGCCACTATGATCACTAACCTTGGCGGAGAAGAGATGGACCGTCCAATCAACCTAGACCGTCTCAAGAAATTTTAGCCCTAGTCCAAAATCTCGACGCGCTACGACTTTTCTCATCTCCCTTCTATTATAAAAAAAATCTTCATTTCCCTCTACTCAGAACTACGTGGGGCCTGATCCTCTAAAATTCCTTTTATTTTCAAAAATGAAACTCAGAAAATTTTCAAAACCCCCAGAGGTATGTAGGCAGCTCATACGCTTCAGATGAGCACGACCCCCTTCTCTTTTCACAAAATGTATTCTTTTCTTATCCCCGATAACGACAGTTCATTTTAACATATATATGAACAAAAGGATTATGTATGCTTTACTGATTCAGTATAGATAATTCAAAATGAAAAACTCATTAAGAGGAACATCAATATAATTAAAATTTTATTTATTTCCATTACGATTACATCGGCATAGGGAGTCAAACAACTTTCCTTTCCAAACTACCCCTACCTTCCTAAAACCAAACCACAATCAAAAACCACTACTCCTAAAAACACCCTTCCAAAATTATTCCCACACAACCCAAATAACGTACATAACCAGAAATCCCATCATAAAAAGCTTCACAAATAAGAATCCCCAAGGATTCTACTTGTAGCTGTCGGAGGAACCGTCCCCATCATTATCCATATATTGGGGTCCCTAAACTTCCCCCGCCTGAATAGAGTGCCGCAGGTGCACCATGGAACGATAATCCCGGAGAAACTTGGAAAAAAACAACAATACCGCCCTCCATGATGTCAAATATGACGAACCACCTTTGACCAATCTCCATAGCCAGTATTTTGGCAACTACCCTCCTCCATAACCACTTCATGTATTCCTTGAGAGTATGCCAGACTCCAATAACAGACTGGGAAGGACGGGTTGATGATTGATGATTCTCCCACACAAAGCCCAGCCGCATGTGCATACACTCTGTCAAGTCCTCCCCCAGAAAGAAGTCCAGTGTTCGAGGTGGCACAATCTATTCCCAGCTAAATTGGCGCAAGAACCACCAAGGAAAGTAGAAAGAGGTATGTATGAGTCCAACTAACCTAACATACTGGTATTCCTCCCAGTTCCAGAATAGGCAGCAGTTGCTTCCACTAAGGCAGTGAACAATGCAAGCCTCGAGCCCCGTGCTCCACAAATGAGTTATCCCAGTTCTCAATGTCCAAGCCTACACTAATAAAGTAGCGAGAAAAGAAGTTTAACACAACTGACAAAGGGTATTTAGGAAGGACCGACATGCGAAATCTCTCCGATAACTACATAAATATTATAACGGGGTTACCCCTCTAGGAAATTGGAATGGCCTTCCTGCCAGGAATCGAGACCATTCAAAGTCTCCACATGTAGATGCCCCATTCTAATACCCCCTAACCTGTACTTAGGTCCCTAACACCTCCCTTCATCATTGCAAACCTAAGTCACACCTCGGGTACTAACCTAAAGGCCATCGGGCACTCCTAGGCTCCGTTTGACCAAAAGTCAAACTCTTCAGCTTGAATGAGACTGAATGAATCTTTAAAGGGCACTAAAACCCCTTTTCAACGGTCCATCCCATACACGATTTTGACTTATGGTACGGACTAACGATCCATTTTCCCCTGAAACTTGATCAGGAGGTCACCGGGTGCTCCCAGGCTCCGTTTGACCAAAGTCAACTCTTTAGCTCATTTGAGATTGAATGAATCTTTGAAGGGAACTAAAACCCCTTTCCAATGGTCTACCCTGTGTGCGATTCTGACTTACGGTATGGACTACCGATTCGTTTTATTCCGAAAGGTCATCGAACGCTTCTAAGCCCCAATTGACTAAAGTCAACTCCCCAAATCGGGTAAAACTATTTTGAATGGTGAAGTACATCTCCTAACCTTTCCAATGGTCTACCCCGTGCGTGATTCTGACTTACCAAGCGGACGAACAATCCGTTTGGGTTTGATAATTCCTCGTCCAAAGGACCGACGAACGCTTCCAAGCCATATTTGACCCAAAGTCAACTCCTGGACCCAAGAGAAGTCTAAATACTTTCGAAGGTCTCTGAAGTACCTTTCTAACTCTTCACCCTGTACACGATTCGGATCAACGGTTTGCACTCTACGACCAATTTTTTGAAGGAACCTGAAAGAGACTGCCAAACGGCAGGTTCCAAACTCTATCTATCGACAGTGTGCCAAAACACACCTCGATTGGCAGGACCAGGACTATGTTGATCGGCAATGCCCTGGGCCTATAAAAAGGAGGGGCTGATCTCATTTCAAGGGGAAGAATAAGATCTGAAACCCATCACTCTCAGCGAGCTCAGAAAACCCCTCTCGAAGTCAACGTGATTTCCACCCCAAATCCCTTTCCAACCTTCACCTTTCATCACCTTTTTCATCAAACTTGATGAATTAAGTACCCTCCATCATCACCCAAGTGCAAGGACTGCTCTCCAACATCCAAGATCAAGCTCAAGATCTTCAAGAAGGTCCAACTTTCTCAACTCTCTAATAAAATTCTCCTAAATTCGCATTAATTTGTTTTATTACCTAACACTTTTAGTCCCTCATCTCACATATCCTAATATACTTTTTATTTAGTATTATTGTACATCTCTTATTTTCATATAAATAAAACCCCCAAAAAAATAAGAAAAAGAGGGTTTGCTCATAAATTCCAAACGGGAATTCTCACACTTTTCTCATAACTAAAACACTTTTTTACACACACACACATTTAAGAGAAGTACCCAATTGAATTTATGGGATAAATCCCACCCCTCATTTTTCATACAAACTACGTAGACTTTGATGCCTCTATAGGCTACATAGGCGTCTCGGGATAAAACCCGAGACTCGAGTCCTTTTCCCACTTTTTTCTATATTCTTTAAACTTAACTCTCTATATACATATATTTGTTCTTAGTGGCATATTATCCCGCATGCGTTACCATTCCCTTATAATGATCAACGCTAGGATAATCGCATAAATCATATTTTCTAATATTACTTTTAGGAACATTCCTATGGATGACTCGATTTATCTCTTCCATGATACAAGTTGATGATTCCTATCTCTTCTACATATACACATGCACACATATCACGAGGAAATAAAGGGAAATAGCCATAACCCATGAGAGACCGTAAGGGTGGAATGGGTGCCTAACACCTTCCCATTTCGTAACTTAGCCTCCGGACCCTTTATGAATCATTTTGGTTTCGTATGTATCAGTATGTCTTTGGATGTTGTCCTTCAGGATGGCTCCCTTTTCTTTTGTCTATTTTCAGTAAAATAGACTGATGACTCCATCTCTCTACATTTTTTACCTCATTATCGACGCCGACCGAAGCGCTCCCGAGTGGGATTCGTGGGACTAAGATCCTCTCGAGACGAAGGGGATACCCCCTCTTCTTTGTCTCTCCCACCGTGAGGATTGGGGGGGATGGCCGTAGTAGAGCCCCTCGATGGGTGAGTTTGGAACAAATGATAGCCGTCGAATAGACACCACTTGATGCCTTTAAAAGAGGATGACCAAAGGTCAAGGTCGATTATGAGGACCTAAGGATGAGGATGATCGGTTCTGCAGGTCGAATCGAATTCTGAGGGATTGAAGATGAGGGTGACCGATTCTACGAGTCGAAGCCAATTCTGAGGACTTAGGGATGAGGGTGACCGATTCTGCGGGTCAAAACCAATTCTGCGGGCTTGAGTTTGAAATGACCAATTCTGCGAGTCGAAGCCAATTCTGAGGGCTTAAGTTGAGATGACCAATTCTTCGGGTTAAAGCCAATTCTGCGGGCTTAAATTGAGATGACCAATTATACGGGACGGAGCCAATTCTGCAGGCTTAAATTGAGATGACCAATTCAGCGGGTCGAAGCCAATTCTAAGGGCTTAAGTTGAGATGACCAATTCATCATGTCGACGCCAATTCTGAGGGCTTAAGTTGAAATGACCAATTCTACGGGTCGAAGCCAATTCTGAGGGCTTAGGTTGTGGTGACCAATTCTGCATGTCGAAGCCAATTCTGAGGGCTTAAATTGAGATGACCAATTCAGTGGGTCAAAGCCAATTCTGCGGGCTTAAATTCAGATGACCAATTCAACGGGTCGAAGCCAATTCTGAGGGCTTAAATTGTGATGACCAATTCTGTGGCTCAAAGCCAATTCTGCTGGCTTAAATTCAGATGACCAATTCAACGGGTCTAAGTCAATTCTGAGGGCTTAAATTGTGATGACCAATTCTGTGGGTCGAAGCCAATTATGAGGGCTTAAATTGAGATGTTCTCGGGGAACTCTGCCGAGAAAATCACCTCATGATTTTGATTCGAGCTGGAGAGCTGATTGCTGGGGAAATCCTCTTGTCTTTTGGAGACTTTACCAGGGGAAAAACCAATTTGATGCTGGGGAAGTGATTAGGTGGTCCAGGGTTTGGACGTATTTCTCGAGCAAATTTAAGACCTTTGGGGAATAAGAAATGATCTTGAAGTTTTGGATATTTTGGAGGTCCTCTGGGGACATTGCCGGGGAGAGATTCACTTAGCTTTTGAGAGTTTCGCTGGGGAAATAGGGGTTCCACTTGAGGAAGTGCGAAATTTTCGTGGTGAAAATATTCTAAATACTTTCCCGAATTTTTAGGAATTTTCAGAGGATTTTTTAGGGTTTTCTGGTATTTTCTGGGAATTTTCGTACAAAAAATTAAGGGGATGCGGTCGGCATGGTGTGGAGGGTGCCAGTCGGCAGTGGCATGGACTTTTGAGTTTCCTTGAGAAGGCAAAGGGTAAGTGTCGATCGGTAGGTGTGGGTGCAGTGCCGATCGACATGACCATTGGCATCCTATATAAAGGGACGGGTTCCCCTCATTTTTCACAGCTTCTTGCCATCTCTCTTTCTGCAATTTTCTTCTGCGAATCGTTCTAGCATTTCGCAATCCATAAAATGTCCACTTTCGTGAGCACTGCAGTACACAGGGAGTGGTTGGCTGTCGATGACTGGGTAAACGTGGAGTGGAGGGCCAGGGCGCCTCTTGCTTTGGGGAGTGAGAACTCTTTTGATGCATTCGAGCCAGTTGCGGACGAGCGGACTTTGCTGCGGGAGCCGTCGCATCATCGCTCTTCGAGGGTGGTGAACCCTGGAGGTTATGTAAGTAAAATGACTTTTGGCATTCCTTTTTTGTGGTTTTCCTTTTTTCTTGGATTTTGATAAGGTTTTTCTCTTTTGGTAGTCTGATGTTTCTTTTTCGACTATACGTGCCCACAGGACGATGGGGCTTAAGGATGTCTAGGAGCATCTTCCACTTGTGGTGCATTGGGTGGTATCCTCAGCAGGCTTTGGGAGGTTGGCGTCTGTGCTGGATGTGACGTCTCGTTCGACGGAGGTCTTATGCACTCTGGGGGAGAGGTGGTGGGACACTACCCACACCTTCCCCTTTGGTTTCGAAGAGATGACTGTGACTCCCATAGATGTGCAGCAGCTGCTGGGGATGGATTGCGATGGAGAGCAGATAGAGGTGGATCGCTCTTTGTGGGTGAGGCCGGAGGCAGTGCAAGCGACGCTTGGTGATGTGGGGAGGATAGTGTCTGGGGACTCCATCCATCTGTCGCTGTTGAAGGATGTTTTATTGGGTAGGTTGATTGATATGGAGGACGGGCTGTAGGTGAGACAGATGGCCCAGTTATTTATTTTGCTAATGCTTGGGGGATTTCTGGTGGCGCCGGGGAGCAACGTTGTCCACTTATGGTTTTTACCATATCTGAGGATGTTTTCGAACATCCCTCTCTATGATTGGGGGAGCCTGACTTTGGCGACCCTTTATTTTTCTCTGGATGCATTCAGCCGGTGCTGTCGACAGACTTTCATTGGAGCCATGTATCTTCTTGAGGTATTTGCGCATTTTCCTTTCATGCATTCGCATTTTCCTTATGCATCTCTTTTTTTTATTGTGGATTTTTGTCTTTGGAAGACGTGGTTCTATGAGGTGATTGGGTGTAATAACCAGCTGATTGCTTTAAAGGAAGAGACTGTTGGGGACTTTTGCCGGTTGTATCGGTGGCGCAAGGCCAATCGGCAGTCGAGGAGGTCTCTCTCTCTGGAGGCGGTGCGTCAGGTCTTGAGTGGCCTGACCAGTGATAGGGTAAGACCTTTCATTTTTCAGTCTAAGACCTTTGTGTGCTCTGATTCCATATTTCCTTATATTTTACTAGGGATTTTTCAGGTGACCTTTTACCATTGAGGGACGACCGTTTAAGACACAAGGTTGACTGGGGTGAATGTGCAGATGAGGCATTTGTTGGCACATGAGTTTGTCCACTCTTGGTTTCTCGGGGAGAGGTTGGTCCGACAACTTGATGATGATGAGGTGGTGGTGGCACCTGCGAGGCCCCCTATGTCTATGAGGCAGGAGAGGCTGCTTCCAGAGGATGCGAGGATCGCGGTGATGATTGGCGAGTCTTATCTGATGTACACCGATTAAGGTTGTGATGTATGATTATATGGACTTCGTGATGAGCTGGTTGATGGCACCCAACATATATGATGCACTTCCCTTCCCTCCTACGGGTTCGAGTCGGCCAGTGGGGTCCTCCCATAGCGGTGGCGGTCCATCGACATCTGCGGAGGTGGAGACTTTGGAGGTCCCCTTTGTGTGGTTGCATACTCCTTTATTCAAGATCCGACGGGCTAATTGAGGGATGGTGCCTATGTTGCATCGTCCTCATGCGATGGACCTTGAGGAGTTGGGCTTGACAGAGGAGGTTCTTCATCCTTTGGTATATCGTTCTGTTATTCTCTTGGTTTCTTTTTTATTTCTTTTGATCTTTTCTGCTTGATACTGATTCTGCCTTAATGTCATGAAAATCCGTAAACACAGGTATGTGAATTCTTATTAAAAAGTATTTTCTCGCAATTCTATTGAATTACTCCTATCGTTGATATCACTTTGTGATAGACCGAGTATATCATATTCCCATTATGGAACTCATTTGAGTAATTCAAATTTTTTACATATAACTGATTCATTTTTTAAAATGGCTATGACATCATATTATTTCACATGATGCTTATTACCCGGTTACTTATTTATAGCATACATTACAATCAGGGAATAATATATCGGTATACCCACGATTGTATTATTTGGCTTGAAGGACTCATATGTTTGGGTTATTGCTTACCATATGGAATGCCTCTTATAGTATTGTCTTAGCCTGGTTAGTTTTATCTCTAGTTATCTGGATTGATTTAGTTGTATGTATTTTCTATTGTCCTAAGCCTCTAGACAAATAATTATGGGTTATTTGTTTAGAAACCACCTGCCGCCTTTAACCTCATTTAGCCCCCTGATATTTCTATTTTTAGGAATATCATCATGTATCATTATGCATATCTCACTATTACTTTTGAATCAAATTTCTTATTGTATTCCTGATGTTATTATCCTATAAAGAAAGATTCTATCTTAAAAAAAATAATTTTCTATTCTTGTTATAAAATTAGAATCACTAGGCAAAGTTTTGCTTATTCCTTCTTTTTCAGATATTTTTACCAGGTACCTATAGGTTATGATGAATATTTCAGAGATCAGTTGATATATAGAAGTAAGGAAAAGTCATATTATAAGAAAGGAGCATAGTTTGGAAAGATAACTTCTTTTCTATAGAAGTCTGTAATAAGAATAAATTCTTAGATTTCAGTTCTAACCCATATGAGAATCAATCAATCCCTCAATTTTTTTAGTATGTCAGATATATTTATGGTTTACAATTATTATCAGGTAACCCTCATGCTCGAAGCCCGAGATGTGATAGCATGGTATCAGAGCACCAGTTTCATACTCCTATGCGAGACATAGTTGGGTTTACCACTAGGATATTAAGATCGTAGGAATAAGGTGAATAAAATACTTAGACAAGAATTAAGGAGTATATGAGATACTAGGACTTTACGTACGAGAAACAAATTAAGTATATGATTAGTAACGATAAGGAGAAGATATACATATTGGAATTATGAGCATAAATTCTTGATTACTACTTGGAGATAGGTAATTGATTCTGATATTCAAAATTTATGTAGTGAACGACTTGTTATGAATTTGGTATTGTTAACGATATGATTGAGGATTAGAGGTATAATAAGAAAGTTATCTTAGGATGAGATAGTATACAATATACTCCACAAGTCTGTAATTACAACACTATTCTTTTGTCTAAATTATTCAATTAATACTCCCTATAAAAATGATTTACTTCATTTGGAATTCCAAAACTTTCAACTTTGAAAGTTATTTCATTTATGTATTTGAACTTTTATTATCAGCTTCTGCACTGTACTCTTGTTATTCTGTATAATATTTCCATTAGATTACGAGAAGAATTACTTATGTTAGAATGGTACCTGTTCAGGAGTAGATAAACAACTATTCAGAAAGTTTATTGAGAGTTATTTTGAAGAAAACTGAAGGCATTAGACATATTACGATTGACCGTTCTACTGTTTAGAACGTGACAGTATTATTTACTAAATACTACCCCATGCTTATAATTTTTCCGAATCTTACATAAGTTGGTAACACATTCTGATTATTGAACCAATATTATATTCCTCATAGCCACTGTAAATTATTTTTGCAGTTAACTGTGATTCAGGATAATACTAAAACCTTATCACCAGAAATACTACGGTCTTAGTCGTGAAATATAATTCTTATCTTAAACAACGATCCTTATTGTAATTACATGAAATTTTACCTCATACCCCTACATGACTTGGATATCCCAAATGTATTTTTTATATCCCATTTTCTAAAAAGAACCTTAACATGGAACCCAAATAATTTTTTTATTGGACAATATGGATTTTTACCCTAGGTAGGTGAATGATAAAATTAATAGCTTCCCTTGTTTTTCTAAGTTTCGAAACAGAAAATTAATAAACCATGTGAATGTTAACAACTCGCTTTAACGAGTTTTTGCATAAATTGTCAAGACGACTTAAGCTTTATATGAAATAGTAGTTGTTTAATTTAATCAACTAGAATTTTGCTTTTTTTAAAATCCTTAGTCCCAGATTACATGTTCCATTTCTTATTAAGTTATTGTGAAATTATAAGAAATTACTTACTCGTTAATAGTAAACCAAATTATAGTTTATTGCTTGAACCATACACTTTAATTATACAGAGTCCATGACCACATCTAATAAGTTACGTTCGACAATATGTATGCCTATTATGTTATGATAAACTTTACATTAGTCGACTCCTTATTCGGTATATCTTAGTTACTTATAACGTATGTAAGATCCTTTAACAGATAATTGAATTATTGACCCATTTAATTTTAGAACTCTTTTCTACAAATATTTACCAGGTATCCCGAAATGATTATTCAAATATAGTACCCTTGTGACATTTTATAATTAGAAAGCATCGACTGATAGGAATAAAATTGAATCCGTTAGCATCTGAAATTATTATACGTTTCGTTATTAGTTATGTACCATAATTATCCAAATCAAGATAATCATCGATTCATACACCGTTCGATCTAATTACATTCACCCTATTACCAACGCTTCAAATATCTAGTTGGCCTCATCAAAGAGTACTTTATAACTTTCATAGTTGTGTTAGCTTTTGGATAAATATAGGAGACCGTAATCTTATGATGGACGATTAGAATACCAAGTAAATTCAGGTCACCCAGACTTGGAATACGTCTTCACCGAATAGGACTCGAGTTGGAAATAGTAACGTTTAATGGAATGAGTATCGAAGCAAGTTAGACTGTTATCCAGAAAAAATAAATGTTGTAGCCCACACCTTATATCATAACCTTATTAGAGAACTTAACCATATGATCGTATTGAATGTTGTTGCTACTAAAGAACGATATGGCCTTTAGCGAATCTCACACTTTTTCAAATGTCACCAATACCGCTGCCTATCCGAATTTGAGAAAAAATACCTTAGAACAAAAGTCTTCGATTTTAATTTGTGATGAAATACAAACCAGAATGAGAACCAATAATTATCCTACGATAGGGAAACGAACCTATAATTCAGAAATAGATTACGTGTTTGTGATTAATATCACCACAATTTCACCATTCTAGATTCAAGATCTACCCTAAGAACTTAAGAACATATCATGCAGAGAAGGAATATCAGTAATAGTCGATATAAGAATTTTTTTAGGAAATATCGTACTTGTCACCAACACTAAATAGGGCACTAGAATTTTTGTGAATTGCTTTAGCTCATTCTGATCCCGAAATGGAAATAGGTTCGAATCATGATGAATTTTATTATTTAAATATTTTATTCGTCTCAAAGATACAAATCAGTATGAATGGTAGTAAAACGATTTACCTTTGGTTCCAAGAAAAACTAGCGGAATATTTTTCGATAGAGAAATATAGTAATTTTATTAGCGTAAACAAATCTAGTAGTTCATAGCATAGTTACATAGATATACATAAAAGGCCAGATAACCCTGAATGTTGTGATATGAATGTACTCTTTTAGGTTATACCTAACACCTTAAATACATGAGCTTAGACAAAACTGTGGCACCCCGACTAATTAAATACCGGGTAGCTACTCCTTTATTCCAATTAATACAGAATGTCAAGTTGATTCAGTTCATAGCATCACTGTCGAAAACATTTTAACAATTACTAGCCACCTAATATTTAAAAAGCGAGTTGTTAATTTTAACTGAATTAGATTAACACACAACCAAATTAAATTATGAAATATTAGTACCACAACTACAATACAGTTGCAATATAAAGCAATATAATAAATTGAATCTGGAGGAATACTCCTCACAACAATCCGATTACTGACATAAACCAAATACAAAGCCTGAATCATTAATTAGTTACATCCAAAACTGAAATAAAACTGCATAAGTAAATTGTCTCTAAGAAAAGGGGCGGCATGCCCTACAGATAAACAAGTATGAACTGGAATCAAGGTAGAAAGTGGAGGCGTCTATAATCGAGGTCTTGTCACTTCCACAGAAGCTACAACACGTCACTGGAATGGAACTCCTAAGTCTGGTGTCCTTGTGGCTGGGCACCTAAAAGGTTCTTACAAGAAAATAGATTTGAAAGCAAACGGGTCAGAGCCCGAGTGTGAAAACAGTTTAAAATATAGCAAGTGTATAATATCATTAAACAGTGAATATAAAATACATGATAGTGCGTGCGCTCACGTGAGTTCCTCACCTCTCAACTAATAGTGCACGCCTAACGTACCTGTACCAGTTCTAGTCATTTCACTATCTAACTACTCCAATTCACCACCCAATTTTGATAAACTATTGATGTTTAATTCTCGACATCTTAATATAAACAGAAAGTTTTACTTTTTATTTCTTAGAATTTATCATAATACTTACTAAAATGTTCCATCTTTAACTCTACTAAAAATGTTACGATCATTCACACTTACATTTATAACAACATTTCATTACAATTATCAGTATATTAATCCCATCATAAATATACAATATTGACACCCCGAGACTAAGCTGCGGTGCACACATACTCTGCTATCAAATCCCGGTACATCACGTACATTAGGATCACGTATTCCAAATCACTCAGGAACCGTCTCAATAAGTAACAATCACACACAATGGAGGCGAACATAGCTCACATCACATGGGTCACGCACATACCTACGCTCCCATGATCAGCTGACTTATTAACTCCCCAATAAGCGATTCTCTGACCTATGTTCTCGAGGTACCAATCTAAATCGCCCCCGTAGGCACACAAAGATTAGATGGTCCTAATCGAATGCCGACCTCCCGTGATAGCAGGTATGGTAGGTATGTTATACACAGATAAACACATATACTAAGAATTCACACATCTTAGATATCTTATAATATTAATAGAGGCATATGTCACACTCCTATACTTTCATTAAATGTTTCACGTTTACAAGTCCCCGAATAATATACATTAAAGTTGTCAACTCTTCTCACATCGCAAATTCAAGTACTTACAACCTAACCTGTAGAAGTCACCCGGTCTATTATATAATTCCAAGTTTTTAATCCTCAGTGTACTCAAATTTCACCACGATACCCACTAATCACAAGGGGAGGAAAACTATCAATAAAATAAGCCTACGGAAAACTCGAAACCAAAATCGGGCCTAAATGACCATTTTGTAAACTCATTAGAAGTCCCAAAAATCTCGTTCGAACGAGGTCGTTCAAACGAGCGTTGTTCGAACGAATGGCTTCGAACAAACTCTGAACTCGTTAGAAGGGACACTGGCATCTCATTAGAAACTCGTTCGAACGAGGTCGTTCGAACGACTCGGGTTGGTCTTCTAACGAGATGGCAGAAAACGCCCAGAATTTCTCCACTCCGTTTTTCTTCATTTTTCTCTTCTCTAAATCCATCCTAAGATCATCCCAATTACGTTTTAATGTTTTTAAACCATTCTAAGTCACAGTAGATCACTCCTTAACTTATTTTTGGGGTTGAATCTTACAATTCAACATGCAATAATCATAAATCCCCCAATTCTTTCCCCAAACCCTATGAACACGAATCCAGAATTCAATTGCACCTAAATACTCATCATAAATTCATTTTTAAATCATTAAAGATAAGTTTTGGGGTAACAAATTCGCCCATAGTCATTCTACATGCAATCCCTAACCAAACTTTATAGTTTCTACAACAATTCCATTAGGTTTTCATCAAAACTTTCAAGGCAATTAGCGTTCCTACACTAAACATGGAAGAAATATTCATTGAAGTTAATAATATCAAATCACTTGCCTTAAATTCGATGTTCTGATTCATTGTTGAGGATCAAGGTTGGTTATTTCTTCCTTTCGGTCACAAATCCCTTTCAAAATGACGGTGGGGAGATGGTTTGGTTTAGATCCTCCTATAACCTCTCTTCTAACTTCTCTCAAAAACCTCCATAGCCCACTCTCTCACTTTTGGCTGATAATGGCCTTAGTGGACCTTTTAATAATATCTAAATTATCTTTAAAATTCGTGGGTTTTAATCCCTTAATTTTTAAAATTACCAAAATACCCTTCTAGGTTGCCAGTTTGGCCTAAAAATGCCCCGGGACCCAAACTAAACTCCCGGCTAGTGTTTTCTGACTATTTCGACCCTTCCGGACACGTTGGCGCACTCAAAATGACCATTTGGTTGATAAAAAATATAATTTATATTTTAATCTAAATAAATTCATTCCTGATGCGACTGACACGCGCATCCCAACTATATTATCGAAACTACCGTATTTTCAACTCACGACATTTTTAATAAATTCAATAATCACATATTACCATAATCACTCAGTAATGTTCAATGACATATAAATGACCAAATACTAACTCTCGTCTCGCTAGCATTTAAATCCGAATTAATTTTTTAATTAATAAATCCCAAATAGATTTAATACATCTCAAACTAATTTAATAAATCCCAGAATTAAAAGCAATTCCATTTAATTACCTTCATAATTAAAATCTATAAAAATACGGGGTATTACATACTTCCCCCCTAATAACGGAATTCCGTCCTGAAATTCGGAAATGTAAGGCACACCTGGGAAATTTGGTATCGTCTAGTATTCAAAACAAAATCTAAAGAAAGGCCCAATCACTAACACCCTCGCTTCACAACAAGCTTGTTTGACAGACTTGATACTTTATCAAAATACACTTCAATAAATGCACCTCACGTTGTGCTCTTAATAAACAACATTCGAATAAAAATATCCTATACATCATTAGACGCATTATTTTAATATAATTGTGAGTCCGCACCTCACTACTCATTAACTCCCACGTTTATCAAAACACCAAACTCCCATCCTGGTAGAAATCAATAACACATCTGGCTACTCTTGCCCACTCTTTGAATCTCAGTTCCCGACGTTGTTACTGTTGATGTAAAAAATTAGATCGTATCTAATTATTTAATCACAGATAAATAAATGAGACAAAGAATTTTTAAAGTGGTTCAGCCTTATAAGAATGGCCTATGTCCACTGTTATGTTATTGCTGAGTGTTTGGGAATTCTCGATTACAAGTTCTATCAAGAAATTTCGGTCCCCTTACAATGAGGATTGTACAATGTATTTATAGCCCTGAGGCTGTAATGTGAAAGGGTAATACATTAAATGATGTACATATGAAAGGGTAATACATTCAATGCCCCTTAAGCGTGTGCGTCTGAATGATAAACATTTAATGAACAGTTAAACTGTTGGTTATCATGCTATTAATGCTTTGTTCGAGGTGCATCTCGGACCGCCTAAGATTCTTGGTACTCAAGAGTTCCTCAGAGAGTTCTTGTTCCTCGGAGCGTATGAGTTCCTCGGGGAAGTAGTGTTCCTCGTTGTAGTATGGTTCCTCGGAGTGTATGAGTTCCTCGGGGAAGCAGTGTTCCTCGTTGTAGTATGGTTCCTCGGAGCGTGTGAGTTCCTCGTAAGTGTTTGTTGTCGCCTCATAGATTGTCACGTGTCTTCATTCTATTGGGTCATATCAGCGGACTAAATTTGGTATCAACAGAAGCCCCCAATGTTTCATAGTTCGAAATTTGAGAAGTATGGAACATTCTTTCTCGGAATATGGTAGTTTTAAATGGTCCTCCTGATATTTAGGAGTCTTTTGTATTTATTTCTCCTTCCAAATTCGTAGAATCATGCTTTTTTGATTTTTTTATAACCGCCTCGATCTCCGCATACTTTTTTGTCCTTTTAGCCGCCGATAGTGTAATCGTTTATTTTTGCAATCATTACTTTTTCCTTTTCCCAAGGTAGAGTATTTAAGCGTCCCATCATCTTCTACTTTTTCAAATTTGTATCTTCGAGTTTTCTATTGTCTTACTCTCTTGTGCGTTCATCCTTTCCATCGTTCGTTGTCAACAGATCCACTATTTTTCTGTAAGATCTTCTTCCTTCTTCTTCATTTCCGTTATTCATCATGGTTTACCTTGTTGAATCTCTTGATAAATTTCTCTCTGATTTCTCTATTCCCTCCTAGGTTATTTTGGAAGAGCTTTCTGAGCCTTCTGACTATTTCCATTTGGCTGAGGGACATTGGTTCCCCAGTCTCTTTATTGCTGAATGCGGTTTTTCTTTTCCGCCAAATCCTCCATGTCTGGAATTTGGTCAATATTTTGACGTTGTTCCTGCAAGAATAGCCCCCAATACATGGAGAATAGTTAATGGGGTTCATAGGTTAAATCAAATTCATGGAACTCGCATAGGAATTCCAAAAATCATGTATTGTTATAGATGGGCAGTTGGTGATAACACTTTTTATTTAAAAATTAGATTTTTAAATAGGGCTTTAGTGGTTAATCTCTCGGATGCCAATAGGGACTATTTTGAGCACGGGGTTGTTATAAAAATTGGAAACATGCTCCTTTATCTGGAGATGAAGTTTATCAGGGCCTAGATGCCCTCCCTATGACAATGGGATAGGTTATTTTTACTTCATTTTATTTATTTGAAATTATGCTTCCTTTATGTTTGATAAAATGTGTCACAGATGGAATGTTTATTTATTTGCTGTTGATAGCAAAAGAAAGTGTCCAAAAGAAGCAGACGTTAATACAAGGCACTTAAAACTTATCTGGAGTTTGCATCAGAGTGTTGCCGACGAGCACATTAGGTCAGCCTCATATCTGCTGCAGTACAAGAGTTACAGTACTTCTTTTACTGCTCGTCCGGTAATAAGTGAAGCAGAACCAGTACCAGCTTCTACCAGTTCTTCGCCCGAGTCACACATTCCTTTAAGTGAAAGGATGAAGAAGAGAAGACCTCCCACTCTCTTTGAGAAACCTGCCTCTGCTGTTGGAGAGGCAAAAAGAAGTAAACATGATGTCCCAGAAGGGACAAAGAAAAATGATGCAACTTCCTCGGCTGCTACTGTGAAGGTTGTCGAGGAGCCCCAAGTGGCTCCGAGTAAGTCTGCTGCTCCAGGAGAAGTGATTGTAATATCATCGACCAAGAGTTCTTCCTTGGTCGAATCTATTCCTGTTCCCCCGAGGAAGCTGAAGAAGAGCTCCTCGGTCAATTTGGCTGAAACCATCTCTCAGCCCCCAACTACTGGAACTGGTGTTCCTACCTTTGTTCCCCCGAGTTCTGCCATGAGCTTGGTGAAGACTTGGATCATTCTCGAGATCCAAGGTGTTGAAGAAAACCTTACTCGGGACATGGTCACTTCGTTAGCTGCTCGCCATATTGCTTCTGTAAGTCTCATTATTTTGAACTTTTCATCTTTCCTTTGTTATATCTGTCTCTGACTTGCTTTCATTTTCTTTTCACAGTTGGTGAGTTGCTTCAATACAATTTTGAAGAAAGATGAGGCGATTAAAGCTTCAAATCTCCTCATCTAGTGTGGAGGGATCTCTGGAGGAAGCTATTAAGTCTTTGGAAGATTCTCGCCAGAAATATGCTGATGATAAGGCAATTTGGGAGAAGAAGCTTGCCTCCACCGAGCAGGAGAAGGCTCAGGTTGTTTAAGTCTCCAAGGGGTTGGAGAAGAAAATAAAGGACTTGGAGAAAAAGAATAAAGAGCTCGAAGGGAAGCTCAAGAATGCTGAGGAGTTTGAAGATAAACTCAAGGTTGCTGAGGAGGAGTTAAGTCGACTTCAGGAAGTAAGTCGTCAGAAGGAGGAGGTTGAGAATAAATTGAAAGCTGCTGATAACCTTCTCTCCGGGAAGCTTTCCTCGGAGAAAACAAAGAGGATGTTGGCTGTGAAGAAGTCTTTTAGCGCTGGCTGGGACAAAGGGTGGAACAAGGGTTTGGCTGCCATGATGTCTCAAGTAGAATATGGCAGCCTCAAGTACTTCAGAGATGGGTGGGTCGCTGCTCTATAGGAGATGAAGGTGGATGAAAATTCTGAACTCTTTCAGCGACACATCCCTGGTCCCCCTCCAACTCCCGAAGACGAAGAAGAGGACGAAGATGCCTCCGAGGAGTTTTCCATGGTGATGGGAGATCAAGTTTCTCATCTCCCAGCCATCCAGCATACAAATGAGGAACTCGCTACTTCCTCCGAGCAACCTCTAGCACTTCCCCAGCTACTATCTGCTCCATCCGAGCAACCTACCTCCTCGTCACAGCCTCCCGAGAAAGTTTTGGGAGACAAGGAAAAGGTGTAGAGTTGTTCGAACTTCTATCTATTTTATTTTTCTTTAACAAATGTAATCCTGAACAATGTAACTCTGAACCTTGTGATATAATAAAATTTAAACTTTTGTTTTTGCATACTGTTGTGTCCTCTTCGTGCTCTGTTTTGATTGTTGTTTTTTCTTTCTCTACTAGTTTCTGGCCAGGATGGAATTACTGTCTGCTCATGATACAAAGCTGTTGTGGTAATGCAATGAATATTTTAAGCCTGGTCACACAGACCTGAGTGCAGCACAAATCGTTGACATCCTCGGCCAAGATGCTTCTGAACAGGCAGTTGAAGCTTACCAATATTTGAAGTGTCTGCTTAATTGTGCAGTGGCCAAGAATGTGGCTTATTATGATATGATCGAGAATCTCCAAGGCACTCTTGAAGACCTTCAGCAACAATACAAAGAATCCACTGCCCTCTTGCACGAGGGGTATGAGAAGAAATATCAACAAATCATTGTCGACAAGGGATACGAGAAGCGTTTTGCTGGATACGATGTGAGGGAGAGAACTCTGAGGGGTGAGGTTGAGGAGTGCAGACAAATAGCTGAATTATTAGAGCAAGAGAATAACAACCTGCAAAGAGAGTTATCGCAATTGAAGTCTGTAGCTTCCACTTCAAAAGCCTTGATCCCAGTGACTGATGAGGGATTCTCGTTCTTGGAGGTCGAGAACGCCAACTTGAGGGATGAGTTGGAAGCCTTGAAGAGGTCTGGCCCCTCTACATCTTCTCGTGATCGAGCAAGAGCTCCTCAGGGATGAGCAAGAGCTGCTCGGATTCCTGTCGAGGAACAACGGACTCAATCTGCCTTAGAAAACCAGGCCTTCCAGCTGATGGAGAAGAACCAGGCATTGGCTGAAATGTCAAAGAAGATCAGGGACCTGGAAGAGGAGCTTTCTACGCAGAAGTCTACCTTGGAGAATAAAGAGCTCTTCATCAAAAATCTCCACGAGCAGTTGGAAAGATTGACGTATCAATTCCACAAACAGCCCAGGGAGTTCTTGATGGCTGGGTACAACGAGGCTCTCTACCACTTGGATGATCGTATCCAGAATGCCAATAATGAGGGCTACAAGCAAGGCTGGTTGAATGCCTTAGGTGTGCTGCGACTCGAACAGGGTCATTACCTGTGGGACTACCACGATCTTGGGCTGCTCGACCTACCGGTGCCACCATTCAAACTGGATATGAGTTGGATCCCTACTCGGGCCATTCCTCGATGCTTGATTTCCAAATATCTCGGCGACTACAACCTCCATTCAAATGTCAAGATATCTCGTCCCGAGCACCTCCTAGATCGACCATCCGTGATGAATATCAGGATGTTAAAAGATTTGAACTTTATAAATTCTCCTCTTGCTTTAAATGATCCGCCTGCTGGCGAGGAACCTATTTCAAAAGCAGAGGGGAAAAAACCAATAGAATAGGAATATTTATGTAATAAATTTGTATACATTTCATTATCAATGTAATTTGTTTTGAATTTAATGAAAGACTTTCATTTTTGTTCGCAATCTTAATTGCCATTGTCTTGTAATTATAACACACTTTACATCTGTGCATGTGTATCTGTTAAAAAGATAATAATATTGTGTTATTTGTCGACCAACTTATTGTCGACCAACTTATTATCGAGTAGTCACTTGGTCAAAATGATATTTTGTTTCTCGACCAACTTAGTAATAATTAAAAAGTTACGAGTATAAAAAATGTTGCTCGATCACTTTCTCGTTTTCATAAAATGTTTCTGACCAATCAAGGTCGATAAATTTTCCTTGTCGACCAACTATAGTTAGTGGGTTTTTATCCCCGACCAGCCATAGTTAGTAGATTTTTTTCTTAACGAGCAACTTTGGCACTTTTTGGAATAATTTTACCTCCCGACCAACTCAAGTTGGCATTTTCGAGAAAATATTTTCTTCCTAACCGACATAAGTTGGCATTTTTAGGAACACTTTTATTTCCCGAGGAACATATAGTTTTACTTCCCGTAGGAATACAAGTTTTACTTCTCGGAGGAATATAGGTAGCTTTACTTCCCGGAGGAATATAGGTAGCTTTACTTCCCGGAGGAATACAGGTAGCTTTACTTCCCGGAGGAATACAAGTTTTACTTCCCGGAGGAATATAAGTTTTACTTCCCGGAGGAATATATTTGTTTCTCGACCAACCTTAGTTGGCGTTTTCGAGAATAAATTTTAGTAGTCCGAGTTTTATCGAGTAGTGTGTAGCACTGGTATTCCCCAAAAAACTTTCAATGAAAGGAGAGAATATCCATCACTGATAATACTTGCGTAGGTGCTCTGCGTTCCATGCATTCTTAAACTCCTCCCCTTCTAAAGTTGCTATTCGGTAAGTTCCTGGTCGAACAACTTCTGTAACTCGGTATGGTCCATGCCAGTTTGCCACTAGTTTGTTGTGCTTTTGAATCACTTTCTTTAGCACATAGTCTCCTTCTTTCAGGTCGCACTTCTTCACCCTCTTATTGTAGAACAAAGTTGTTCGTTGTTGGTATGCAGCATTCCTGATGGTTGCTTCTTCTCTAACTTCCTCGAGCATGTCTAAATCCAATCTTCTCATTAAGTCGCTGATAGGGGAATTGAAATTCAGTACCCTGTGTGTTGGGAGGCCCAAATCGGCAGGTATAACAGCTTCACTTCCAAACTCCAGCATATATGGTGATTCTCCAGTTGCTGCTCAGGGAGTAGTACGATAAGCCCACAATACTGATTGTAACTCGTTGATCCAGTTTGCTTTTGCGTCACTTAGTCTTTTCTTTAATCCATTCAACAGCGTTCTGTTTGTCACTTCAATTTGTCCATTGCTTTGAGGATGGCCTGGTGCTGAGTGGAACTTCAAAATGTTGGACTGATGACAATAAGCAACGAACTCTTCGTTATCAAATTGTGTTCCATGGTCTGTAATGAAAGCATAAGGGAGACCATATCGACAAATGATGTTCTTCCAAACAAATTGGTACACCTTGTCATACGTCATATTAATGAGAGGCTCAGCTTCTACCCACTTAGTAAAATAATCCACTGCAACGACGAGGTATTTGAACCTTCCTCTGGTCGTTGGCAGTGGCCCGACCAAATCTATTCCCCACATGGCAAATGGCCAAGGGGAAGTTATGGGTGTCAACAATGCTTGTGGAATTCTTCGGATGGAGGAAAAGCGCTGGCACTTATCACATTTCTTGGCATAGGCTATACAATCATCCCTCATCGTCGGCGAGTAGTATCCCTGCGTCATCACCTTTTGTAAAAGCGTCCGACCTGCTACATGGGCTCCACAGGACCCTTCATGGATCTCTTCAATCAATTATTTCACCTCAGAGGGATGTACACATCTTTGCAAACCTGCCATAATTCCTCGTCTATATAGAATACCGTTAGTTAATACATACCGAGCAGCTTGAAACTTCAATTTCTTGGTTGCGATCTTGTCAATTGGTAATTCTCCCTCCTCAATATATGCCCTGATGGGATCCATCCAAGATGGTCCTAAATTAAGGGTAATAAAGTTCATCGTCAGATCTTCATCTATACTCCGACCAGTCAACACTTCAATTGGGATTGTTCTTCGTAGCTTGGTACGAGTAGCTGATGCTAATCGATCTAAGGCGTCTGCTCTCGTATTCTCCATTCTTGGTATTCTGACCAGCTGAATAACAGCAAATTCCGACACCAACTTCTTACCTTTGCGTGATATCTGTTCATTAATTCTCCTTTGACTGCATATACTCCCATAATTTGGTTTACGATCAATTGAGAATCAATGAAAATAATAACCTCCTATGCCTCCATAATTTTTGCCAAATTAAGACCCGCAATCATGGCCTCATACTCAACCTCATTATTGGAATCTTTGAATTGGAAACATAGGGAGTATTCCATGTCGACCTCATCCGGAGTGCTCAAAACTATCCCCGCGCCACATCCTGTAGTGCAAGATGAGCCATCTACATATAGCCTCCATATAAGTAACTCGTCTTCAAATTTCTGATCTGTCAGAGTTCCTCGGTGGAAAATTTGTTGCTTCCTTTCACCATCTCCTGATATTTCTTGTTGTTCGTCGATCATCTTTTCTTGCCCTTTTACCAACCGGAGTTGGTCTGAGCTCGAATTTGATGATCCTGTAACATCCACTTGCCCTTTTACCAATCTGAGTTGGTCTGAGCTTGTGTTTGATGATCCTGTAATATCCATAGGTTGAGCAGCGAGCAACTTTTGCTCCTCAGGGGTATCAGGATAGGTGAACTCTGCTATAAAATCTGCTACAGCCTGCCCTTTTAGCGATGATCTGGGTTCATAGACTATATCATATTCACCGAGCTCTGTTACCCAGTACATCAATCTCCCTAATTTTTCTGGTTTATGAAGGGCTTGCCTCAATGGCATATCAGTATATACTACTATGGTATGAGCCTGGAAGTATGGCCTCATTCTCCTACTCGCCTCAATCAGCGCCAGTGCTAATTTTTCCAGTCTTGGATATATGATCTCTGCTCCTCGGAAGGCCTTACTTGTGTAGTAGATTGGTTTTTGTACTCCATTCTCCACTTTTATCAATGTCGAGCTAACTGCATTCTCCGATACTGCTAGATACAAGTATAATTTTTCTCCCATCGCTGGCCTGGACTACGGTAAAGGTGCTCTCAAGTATTTCTTCAAGTCTTGAAAAGCCTTCTCACATTCATCATTCCACTCAAAAGTCTTTAGGAGTGTCTTGAAGAATGGGAGACATCAATCAGTTGCTCGTGATACAAATCTGTTGAGTGATGCTACTCGTCCTGTAAGACTTTGCACCACTTTCTTCATCATTGGAGATCGCAGCCCTAATAGAGCTTTGATCTTTTCAGGATTTTCCTCAATGCCTCTTTGATTAACAATATACCCGAGAAACATGCCTTCTCGTACTCCGAATATGCACTTCGTCCGGTTCAGCTTCATTTGATATTTATCCAGTTGATCAAAAGTCTGGCTTAAGTCAACTAGATGATCGGCAGCTTTCTTGCTCTTTGTTAGCATATCGTCAACATAGACTTCCATATTGAAACTGATTTGTTCATCAAAGACCTTGTTCATCAGTCGCTGATATGTTGCACCTGCATTTTTCAAACCAAAAGGCATAACATTATAACAATAAGTTCCCCTAGGGGTAATGAAAGAAGTACTCTCCATGTCTTCAGGTTTCATTTTAATCTGATTGTAGCCAGAATAAGCATCCATGAAGCTCAGCAGCTCGTGTCCCGAGGTAGCATCGACCAGTTGATCAATTCGGGGCAATGGAAAGTGATCCTTTGGGCATGCTTTGTTGAGGTCGGTGAAGTCTCCACACATCCTCCACTTGTTGTTTTTCTTCTTTACCATCACTACATTGGCTAACCAGTCTGGATATTTAACATCTTCAATGAAACAAGATTTTTGGAGCTTCTCGACTTCCTCCTGTATAGCTTGGTTCTTCTCGAGGTTGAACACTCTTCTTCTCTGCTCCACTGGCTTGATCTCCTTATTGACATTGAGTTCGTGACATAAGAAATTTGGGTCTATCCCGGGCAAATCCTCATGACTCCACGCAAAGGTTTGCTTTCTGCTTCTTAGGAAAGTTATCAATTCCTATTTTAATGAGGCTTCCAACGACGAACCTACTTGAGTAGTTCGTTTAGGGTGCTCGTCGTCCAGAATGATATTTTCAGTAACTTCCACCACTTGACCCTTCACGAGTTGCGACTCATCTCTAGGATCCAATGTTTCAATTTTTGTACCTTCATCCACTTGATAGGTAGTAGTCTTTTTCCTTGATTCCTCCAGTTCCTCTTGTTCGGCGGATGAATAATAGCATTCCCGAGCTACAATCTGGTCACCTTTCACAACTCCTACTCCAAAATTTATTGGAAATTTTAGGCATTAATGAACCGTAGATGGTACAGCCTCGAACTTCTTCAATCCTACTCTTCCCATGATTATATTGTATGATGATTGGACATTCTTATCCATCACGAAGAAGCATATTCTTTCTATTCGACAAGCAGGCCACGTACCGATGAATATATCCAACTTGATCGTCCCATGTGGAAATACTTTCTCGCCAGCAAAACCGAGGAGGGGTCTATGATAAGGCTCCAGTTAAGATAGCTTTAGATTTAAACTGTTGAAGTACGAGTAGAACATGATGTCTGCCTAGCTACCATTGCCTACCAGTACTCTTAAAATCATTACCTCCTTCATTCTTATCTTGATCACCAGTGGGTCATCATAAGGATATAGAACACCTGCAAGGTCATTCTTTGAGAAACCAATGCCTAATTTCTCTTTGTTCACCTTTCTCGGGCGATCCTTCTCAGCTAGATTTATTCGCTGAATATACGAGCAAGCTTGAGCCTCACAGAGGTAAGCTTTTCTCTCTGCAGTAAGGTCTCTTCCTCCTGCATCTCCACCTGTAATAACATTACAGTCAAATGACCCAAAACGTATTGAAAATATCTCTCGTTCTGGCTGATTTGGTCTCTTGGGAAGATCGGGGTCGTATTCTGGAATAACTTTATGGTTTCTTTTCTTGTTCTCCTCTGCTTGATGAGGAGATCTAGACCTCTCTCTTGTTCGGTCGTTGTTCCTTCTTTTGTTTCCACGATCAACATATTTTGCCAGTTTTCCTCGTCTGATGAGTGTTTCAATCTCATTCTGAAGAGCTATGCATTTTTTGGTCATATGGCCATGATCTTTATGAAACTTGCAATACTTTGCCTTATTCCTCTTGTCAGGGTCTGCCTTCATTTTCTCTGGCCAGCTTAATTCCTCGTTGTTCTTGATTTCTTCTAGAACATGGTTGATGTCCTTCTTCAAAGGAGTATAATTATCATATTTCTTCATTACGTCCCATACCGACCTAGTTTTTGAATGTTTGTCATTACCATTGTTCTTATGCTCTTTTTTTTTTAGCTTTATCACCTTCCACCTTGGTTTCTTTGTCATCCATATTCTTCTTCGTAGCCATAGCCTCCTCGGCATTCATAATCTTGGATGCTTTTCCCATCAGGCCTGACATGGTTCTAGGTGGATCTTTGGCCAAAGTGTAGTACAACTTATTCGGCAGTAGTCCACTCATCAAGGCGGTAATCGTTATTTTTTCCTCATAATCAATGACTTCGAGTTTCTCGTTATTAAAATGAGTTATATAATCTCTGGTACTTTCACCAGCCTTTTGTCTAACACTTAACAAATGCACTACTCGTTTAACTGGCTTTGCCCCAAAACAGAAATTCCCAATGAATAACTCGGCCAGTTGCAGAAAAGTTGAGATCTTACCCCGAGGAAGATTATTATACCATATTTGAGAAGATCCGGTAAGAGTTCCCGAGAATGCTCTGCATCTCATCTCATCTGGAACAGCATAGATGTCGGCTGCAGCTTGGTATTGTTCTATATGAAGGACAAGGTCAGTCTTTCCATCATACTTGGGAGTCACAACAGGTGCTTTGAACTTTGATGGTGTTGTAAAATCTACAATGGACTGCACAAAAGGTGTTCCTCGAATAAAGGTTCGTTGTAGAGGGTTCTTGGCCTTAGCCATTTCCTTTAATCTATCCTCCAGCCTCTGAATAGAGCCTTTTCATGCATCATTTCCTTCCTCGGGCCTGTTGGTTCGAGCAACTGATCGCGTTGATGTGGCTTCCTGGGATCTATCTTGACGAGCAGTTGGTCGCGAATGGGCAGATCCTTCCCTTAAATCTGATGGTTGTCGAAAACTTCTCGATGCGACTTTAGGAGGACTTCTACTCCTTCTAGGTCCTAATCGATTGAAAGGTGATACCCTGCTTAACCTCTCTAGCGCACTAGTCCTTTCTGGAGAGAGAGTGACACGTTGCTCAGTATCTGTGGCTCGCACTGACGAAGTTCGTCTAGGTTGATAAGAAAAATTTTCAAACTCCTCATTGCGATATGAATTAGTACGCCTAGTACGCGAAGAAGGTGCACGGATATTTCTTTGAATACTTCATGGTCCTGAATGGGTTAATGCACCGCCATGGAGGGTTTGGATGAGTTGTCGCATTGTTTCTTGCATGATGGTCTGGCCCTGAGCCAGATTTGTCATTATTCCAGCCAGATCTGGAATGTTTGGCGGAGCAAATGGATTTGGAGGGTTTCCAGCATTTCGATTGCTGGATTCTGGTATATCAGTCATTTGTGATGAAGTGTTTTTGATGAAAAATGATATTACCAGTCGTTTTCCACAGACGGTGCCAATCTGTTGATGTAAAAAATTAGATCGTATCTAATTATTTAATCACAGATAAATAAACGAGACAAAGAATTTTTAAAGTGGTTCAGCCTTATAAGAATGGCCTACGTCCACTGTTATGTTATTGCTGAGTGTTTGGGAATTCTCGATTACAAGTTCTATTAAGAAATTTCGGTCCCCTTACAATGAGGATTTTACAATGTATTTATAGCCCTGAGGCTGTAATGTGAAAGGGTAATACATTAAATGATGTACATATGAAAGGGTAATACATTCAATGCCCCTTAAGCGTGTGCGTCTGAATGATAAACATTTAATGAACACTCAAACTGTTGGTTATCCTTCTATTAATGCTTTGTTCGAGGTGCAGCTCGGACTGCCTTAGTTGCTCGGACCGCCTAAGCTTCTTGGTACTCAAGAGTTCCTCGGACAGTTCTTGTTCCTCGGAGCGTATGAGTTCCTCGGGGAAGCAGTGTTCCTCGTTGTAGTATGGTTCCTCGGAGTGTATGAGTTCCTTGGGGAAGCAGTGTTCCTTGTTTTAGTATGGTTCCTCGGAGCGTGTGAGTTCCTCAGAAGTGTTTGTTTTCACCTCGTAGATTGCCACGTGTCTTCATTCAATTGGGCCATGTCAGCGGACTAAATTTGGTATCAACAGTTACTTTTACACAAGGGAAAACCACTTTAGCCGATTGGTGTCACACAAACATTTGTAAGCACCTTGTCCACTATAAATAGATACGGGTGCTTTCTCCCAACTCTACCATTAGGTAATATCTTCTCTCCATTACTACAATATACCTCACTTACTAGTTATACCCGATTTGGAATTGAAAAGACGCAATGAATCCAAAATTTCTTTCTTACAATCCATCAGTCGTTAATCACCTTGTGCCTACACCTCAGGCTATGGGTGATACAACCCTCAAAACAAATCGTTACTTACCACTACTTCTTGCTACCCCACATTGAATGTGGATTTCGGGGATCTCATCCCAGTTCTAAATAATACTGCGTGGTAATACGTACCATCGTGATCACTATCTAATAGTGTAAATCCCTCAAGTATATAACAATTTCTCTCCTTCTGGATAACTTGTCCCACGTATTCGAAGGAACTCGTTACTTATCTATAAGTTAGCGACCCCTAAAGGAAATTTACCATCTTGACTCTTCCATCCCTGGAATCGTCGGCTTGATACAAAATTATCTGGTTGAACATCTAACCCCAACCATTCTACTACTTACTACACCCCTTTCAATGTCGACCTTCACGTATAATTCTTCCCGTTAAGTGATACTTAGTGATCTTTTTCTTCTCTTGGTGTATACCAAGAGTTTCGACCCTTGCACTTTTCACCACGTTGTGCCCATCTGGACTCTTTTTACCTTATTGACATCCTCATTCTATTTATTCTTGAGTCACCCTCAACACTCAATAGGTCGGAACTCTACTCCAAATTGCCCATAATAATTAAATATTTGCCTTCTCAAGAGGTATCCCTTTATTAAATGGCTTTCCACTGCCCTTTTCACCAAATTTGGACGTGCTATACTAATTACACACGAGTATACTTATTAACACCTTCTCATACGACGCTTAATTCCATAAGTAATAATTTCACCCATTTATATCCCTTCTTTCGACGATTACCACATTAGTAAACCAAGATGCCTACACCCTGTGACACCCCTTATAACTCAATCATACTGTTTTAAACATCATATACGCTTCATACGTATTCCAAACTCTTTATTGCCGCTAAATTTACAATGTGGCTATACCACTTGGGTGTTGTAAATCACCTCTGAATTTGAAATCCTAAATCCTTCTTAACCTCAATGCGTCCTTCAACCCGCCGTAACAAAACCAACATTATCAGTACTTCTTTACTAACAACTAGCTCTACTGGCCTTACATCGCAATTTACCCCTTGTTAACTTTCAGTCATAACTACTTACTTTCATAATGATCGAGGTATCCAATTTGTGGATGAATGGTCAAACATCTCCCTACTACCTACTTTACGCTAAGTTTCATGCGTGGGATATCTCGCAAAGCGAAATCCAAACAAGGAACCCCCCCAATACACTACTACCTAACATCGTCGGTCATCGGGATCCGTTAACCCTCAGTCCATAAAATGTACCCCTATATTCCCATCTCTTAACAAAAAAGTTACATTTCCTCCCGCAATTACACTTAAATGAGGAACTCTTCTCGAAAGACACTTTCTCTTGACATTGATGATAATCACATTCCATATACACCATGCAAATAAAATTGGGGCTCTTCCGTCCCTAGACATACAACTATGAGTATAAACTCCCAAATATCTAAAGGGTGAGAAAACACTGCACTCTTCTTATTACGACATCCTGAGCGTTAATATAATAACTAGCTAAGCCTTTTCGCTGACTAGTAAACCAATTGCTTAGGAATCATAACAATTTAAATCCCTACACATGCTGGGATTAAGTATCCGAGACTATTATACCTTTTTACAGTCACAACAATATATATAAATATATACATATATACAAAAGTGTAATTTCGAGCCCGGCCCTCTCACAGATGGGACCTCGCCAGAATCAAAACATTCTACCCCAAGGTAGTAACTCCAAGAAACTTGTAATACCAGCACACTATCGGTATAAGTATATTATAAAATCATAATTAGGATAATATCATACTCGTATAACACAACACATAAAATGAGTAATTTAAGTAAAGTATATACCACTATCAATATACTCATTCATCCTCCGCGGATGAAAATCAATATAACCCCACACTATCAGGGAAAAATATTCACATAAATAAATAAAATTGCCGATACTCACTAAACTCGACTCTCAAGTAAAAATATAACAATAATAACAATTGTAGCAACTCATCATGCCACAAACAACATGAAACATCATCTAAGGATATAAATCCTACTTGTATCCTAACAATCGTCCTGCTTCTCAAATGGTTCCTGGACTTAACACACCTGTCCTTACCAACCTGAATATTCTAATAACTGTTGCCCTTGCCAGGCACAATACTTTTATCCCTACACTTGCTTCGGGAACATTTATAACGCACGGGTTTCACTTCCCACAAAATACCTCTACACCTACTCCACTTATCTTCGGTCACCCTGGCCATGTTAAGGTGGTCATTCTCTTGGACGTTGGTAGTCCCGGTTCTGACGACTACCTCCATTGTTTTCCTTCGTTTAATAGACCTAATGAACACGCTACTAGTTCCCACATCTCTTACTGAAATCACCATCGCTCGATAATAATTCAACTATCCGAATCACTTTAACGGGTTCCCCGTTGAGTCTTCCCCTTGTGGTGCTTCTCCAACACCATTTTCCCAGTCTTACTCTATAAAGATCCTCGATTCTTGCACCTCCCCACCCAAGGAAACGTTTACCTCCAAATTAACACTACGCAACATTAATACCATCTGCATTGACCATCCAAGCAGAATTTCCCAGAACAGTTAATAATTCTTCTTGTATATAAATTCTCCCTTTATATCCTATTCTCCATTTTACTTACTTCAACCGGTGTAAGGTTCGCTAAATAAATAAATTTCTCCTCACAAAGTGATCTCTGTCCGGCCCTCATGTGTGAGTTCAGAATAATATTCGCCTTTCACCCTGAACATCTGATTAAGGAACTTATTTTCAAACCATACGTGTACGCCTTCTCTTGACATCACAATCCACTTTCAAGTGTGGTGATTGTCTCTCACTATTAAAACTCCGCTCTCACGAGCCAAGAAAATTTACCCCAAATTCTCACTTCCAATGGGCCATACCCCGACATATGTCCAAGCCTTTGGATATATTACGTTCGTTTGGCTAGCACACACTATCTCCACACTTCGAGTATTTCCACTGTTGGTTATCTTTAATGTTTCACCTAACTATTTCACTCCCATTCCAACCTTGTTGGGTGAGTCTAATTTGACTCCATTCCTGCTATAGTTGTACCTGGAAGTCGCAAATCGCGCCTTAGCCGTCTATACCGTCCTGGACTTTCGTGCCATAATATGGGTGACTTCAACTACGGTCATCCTTCTTTAATAAATTCAAATAACATCACTGATCTTTTACCTCCAGTTGTTCGCCCACTGTCTTTGCCTGACATACTACATTGTTTGGCACACGAACACACCCGATTGCAAATAAGGTCACTATCATATAGATCGATGCAGGAGAACGAAATCTCACCAAAGAAATCAACAATCCTAAACATAGGGCTCTACATCAAAGAAAGCTACGCTGGAAGCATAATAAGCCGCATAGATCCTAAAGGACACTAGAACCTGATGCTCTGATACCACCAATGGCACCCCGACTAATTAAATATCGGGTAGCTACTCCTTTATTCCAATTAATACAGAATGTCAAGTTGGTTCAGTTCATAGCATCACCGTCGAAAACATTTTAACAATTACTAGCCACCTAATATTTAAAAAGTGAGTTGTTAATTTTAACTGAATTAGATTAACACACAACCAAATTAAATTATGAAATATTAGTACCACAACTACAATACAGTCGCAATATAAAACAATATAATAAATTTAATTTGGAGGAATACTCCTCACAACAATCCGATTACTGACATAAACCAAATACAAAGCCCGAATCATTAATTAGTTACATCCAAAACTGAAATAAAACTGCATAAGTAAATTGTCTCTAAGAAAAGGGGAGACATGCCCTATAGATAAACAAGTATGAACTGGAATCAAGGTAAAAAGTGGAGGCGTCTATAATCGAGGTCTTGTCACTTCCACAGCAGCTACAACACGTCACTGGAATGGAACTCCTAAGTCTGGTGTCCTTGTGGCTGGGCACCTAAAAGGTTCTTACAAGAAAATAGATTTGAAAGCAAACGGGTCAGAGCCCGAGTGTGAAACAGTTTAAAATATAGCAAGTATTTAATATCATTAAACAGTGAATATTAAATAGATGATAGTGCGTGCGCTCACATGAGTTCCTCACCTCTCAACTAATAGTGCACGCCTAACGTACCCGTACCCATTCTAGTCATTTCACTATCTAACTACTCCAATTCACCACCCAATTTCGGTAAACTATTGAGGTTCAATTCTCGACATCTTAATATAAATAGAAAGTGTTACTTTTTATTTCTTAGAATTTATCATAATACTTACTAAAATGTTCCATCTTTAACTCTACTAAAAATGTTACGATCATTCACACTTACATTTATAACAACATTTCATTGCAATTATCAGCATATTAATCCCATCATAAATATACAATATTGGCACCCCGAGACTAAGCTGCGGTGCACACATACTCTGCTATCAAATCCCGGTACATCACGTACATTAGGATCACGTATTCCAAATCACTCAGGAACCGTCTCAATAAGTAACAATCACACACAATGGAGGCGAACATAGCTCACATCACATGGGTCACGCACATACCTACGCTCCCATGATCAGCTGACTTATTAACTCCCCAATAAGCCATTATCTGACCTATGTTCTCGAGGTACCAATCTAAATCCTCCCCGTAGGCACACAAAGATTAGATGGTCCTGATCGAATGCCGACCTCCCGTGATAGCAAGTATGGTAGGTATGGTATACATAGATGAACACATATACTAAGCGTTCACACATCTTAGATATCTTATAAAATTAATAGAGGCATATGTCACACTCCTATACCGTCATTAAATGTTTCACGTTTACAAGTCCCCGAATAATATACATTAAAGTTGTCAACTCTTCTCACGTCGCAAATTCAAGTACTTACAACCTAACCTATAGAAGTCACCCGGTCTATTATATAATTCCAAGTTTTTAATCCTCAAAGTACTCAAATTTTACCACTATACCCACTAATCACAAGGGAAGGATAACTATCAATAAAATAAGCCTACGAAAAACTCGAAACCAAAATCGGGCCTAAAAGACCATTTTGTAAACACGTTAGAAGTCTCAGAAATCTCGTTCGAACGAGCGTCGTTCGAACGAATGGCTTTGAATGAACTCTGAACTCATTAGAAGGGACACTGGCATCTTGTTAGAAATTCGTTCGAACGAGGTCGTTCGAACGACCTGGTTTGGTCTTCTAATGAGATGGCAGAAAACGCCCAGAATTTTTCCACTCCGTTTTTCTTCATTTTTCTCTTCTCTAAATCCATCCTAAGATGATCCCAATTACATTTTAATGTTTTTAAACCATTCTAAGTCACACTAGATCACTCCTTAACATATTTTTGGGGTTGAATCTTACAATTCAACATGCAATAATCATAAATCCCCCAATTCTTTCCCCAAACCCTATGAACATGAATCCAGAATTCAATTGCACTTAAATACTCATCATAAATTCGTTTTTAAATCATCAAAGATAATTTTTGGGGTAACAAATTCTCCCATAGTCATTCTATATGCAATCCCTAACCAAACTTTATAGTTTCTACAACAATTCCATTAGGTTTTCATCAAAACTTTCAAGGCAATTACCGTTCCTACACTAAACATGGAAGAAATATTCATTGAACTTA
This sequence comes from Sambucus nigra, assembly GCA_949130495.1. Taxonomy (NCBI): domain Eukaryota; kingdom Viridiplantae; phylum Streptophyta; class Magnoliopsida; order Dipsacales; family Adoxaceae; genus Sambucus; species Sambucus nigra. The sequence goes on from OX422213.1 coordinate 582,804,454, forward strand.
ATAATATCAAATAACTTGCCTTAAATTAGATGTTCTGATTCGTTGTTGACAATCAAGGTTGGTTCTTTCTTCCTTTCGGTCACAAATCCCTTTCAAAATGACGGTGGGGAGATGGTTTGGTTTAGATCCTCCTTTAACCTCTCTTCTAACTTCTCTCAAAAACATCCATAGCCCACTGTCTCACTTTTGGCTGATAATGGCCTTAGTGGACCTTTTAATAATATCTAAATTATCTTTAAAATTCGTGGGTTTTAGTCCCTTAATTTTTAAAATTACCAAAATACCCGTCTAGGTTGCCAGTTTGGCCTAAAAATGCCCCGAGACCCAAACTAAACTCCCGGCTAGTGTTTTCTGACTATTTCGACCCTTTCGGACACGTTGGCGCACTCAAAATGACCATTTGGTTGATAAAAAATATAATTTACTTTTTAATCTAAATAAATTTATTCCTGACGCGACTGACACGCGCGTCATAACTATATTACCGAAACTTCCGTATTTTCAGCTCACGACATTTTTAATAAATTCAATAATCACATATTACCATAATCACTCAGTAATTTTCAATGACATATAAATGACCAAATACTAACTATCGTCTCGCTAGCATTTAAGTCCGAATTAATTTTCCAATTAATAAATCCCAAATTGATTTAATACATCTCAAACTGATTTAATAAATCCCAGAATTAAAAGCAATTCCATTTAATTACCTTCATAATTAAAAGCTATAAAAATACGGGGTATTACAAAAACCTCACCAGGATTTTGTAGTATCTTACCTTGATTTTATAACCCAGTTCTTGTAAGCCCAAGTATTAAGATACGTTAGCATATATATATTAGTTGAGAACAATACATTCTTGTAAACATATTAATGATAGTAGTATCTTTATGCTAAACTATATAGATTTTAATGACGTCATTTGCATTGTTGTAAGAACTATGTTTAAAGAAACTATTTTCATTCTCGCTAGTATACCTTAGATTATGGAAATTCCATCCATCCAAGAAATCCAAATTTTCCAAAGTTATAGGATAGCCTCGATGTACCTTAAAGAATCCCTTTATCTTGCATGAGTAGGAAAGATCTCTGGAGGGTAATTCTACCCTATTAGACATCATATCTATAGTAACCCTTAATAAATCCTTATAAATTAGAGAACTAGTCAAATCAATGGACCTACTTAAAATGCTAAACCCTTATCAGACACTGCCTTATGGTAACTTCATAAGAATCAAATTCTATAGATACGTTAATATGATGCTCGGGAAGTTAAATAGATATGTCATGAAGATTCTAGATAGGTTCTTCCTTTGTATGTGAAATTTTAAATACACCGCTCTCGGATTTATAAAGCATAATGAAAAAATGATGTATTTTTCCAATGAACCAGTAAACGATCTCATAAAAATAGTAAAACAATCTAGTACTTCCTTAACACGTTCTCTATCAAGAGAAATGCCAGTGGAAGAAACAAACATAAAGTACTGTGTCACCTAGAATTAATAAACTTTGAATCAAACTTGATGAATTAATCGAAAAAATCTTTATGTAACCTCAAGGATTACCAGTTCTGATTGTGCAAACGAATGTTAGAACATTTCAGTTATTTATCAACTATCTAAAATTTGATCAAGTGACTATTAAGGATACATATCCTTAGCCTAGGATATGAAACTTCTTTGATGAAATATGAGAATACAAAAAAAAAAAGAATTTACAGTTTAGTTAACATCAACTTCATGTGGATCAAATTTGGAAAGCCAACCTTTAAGCCCTCGAATGTGAACTGTCGAATCTCAACATATATTTCCAAACACATATTGTGAAAACAACTATACAATAATGTTATTACGATATCCATGATTCAACCTATAGTATCGTCTTACCCATACCCATTCGTATATCATGATGAAATGCATTGTATGAAACGAACTTCAGACCCTATACGAACCACGTTACCAAAACTTCTATTTTGATACACAATATTTGCAAAGCTTGTAGAATTGCCTATTAGTTATCTGAAACCTCTTTTCATTTATATTCCAGAATATGTCATTTTCCCTTATATGAGTATGCTATATCACTGACCGCGAGAAGACATACCTTGGTCATATATAGATTCATGCACTCTCTTTCTAAATATGTTATATACCCTTGACGATGTACATTCTATCACACTCTGGAACTCTAGGATATCAGTATTTTGATGACGAAATTTTTCTTTAGGTGGGTAGATTGTAATACCCTCATTTTTATTTTTATTTAAATTAAATTATTTACGTGTCAAAATGACCTTTTATGGACTGCTAATAGTTTTTGCACACTTGTGATGATACGTATGTCCTGTAACATAAAAATAGGGTTGTCAAATTTATTTACATATTCAAACAATTATTTTCTATATAAACAGATAATTAAACGAGATTAAAACGAATAGTTTTAAATTATTGTTCGAATTAAAAGTGTGTATAAAATAGTGTAATTCGAAACTACTTTTAATACAAAAATACCAAGTTAACATGTACCATGTGTCCCAATACTAATTTATAGTTAATTGGAATATACACATTAAATTTTTACGCGAGTACCAAATACACATAGTTGCATAGTTATCTTAAGCTGACTGTACCCTATCTAAATCTATAAAAGAGAACACCCTTTGTATATTGCTTCACACCAACGATTACTCTCTCTCTCTCTACAAAACCTCTGCTTCGCCATAAAAAAATAATGCCACGAAGAAACAAACCACTCTCATACTCCAACAACCCACGAACATCCGCAAACCTTTGGCCAAAATCCCCAAAAATCGATATCCCCAAACCCCCGTTTTACTCTCCTTCTCCTCCTCCACCTTCGAAACCCCTGCGCCACCGTTAATTTTCTGCCCCACCGCCAAGAGCCCCTACTACTCCATTTTCTTGTTTATCTAAAAGTTTTCTTTTTTATTATTTCTCCCATTGATGAATCTTAAAAGCTTCAGGATATATATATATATATATACACCTATTGAAGTTGTAAGGTTATATTAACTAAGGTTATTTCGTAGAATACACACACTACACTATTAAAATTTTGCCAAAGAGAGAAAAATTCCAATTTTAATATTCTTTGTAAATTAGTAAGTTAGCATGAATAATTATCAATTAAAGTGATGGGATTACCAGCTTGATTAAGAGATATAAATTTAACCAAATTTTATCCTTTTTATCCTACACATACATCTCGGTGATTGAATGATATAAAGTAAGCAATCACAACCACAACGCGCCGATGTGCGAGGAAAACCCAAATGGGAAAACCTCGGACGATTGGGCCTAGACAAATCCACTACAAATAAAGGTTTTACAAGGGACTCAAAATACTTACAAAATTGACTCACTAAGACATGTTGATGCCGTCTCCTCTACCTCCGCTTGTAATACACGAAGCTCCAACGCGTTGCATGACATTGCTCGTGTCTCAGTATCCATCGAAGTCCAAAGTACCGTCTCTAATCAACTAGGATGCAGAAATCCACCGCATATGTCCATGATGAAATTCAGGTTGAAAGGATGGAGTTTTGTATCATTCAAAAATCAAAATTGTGTTGGAGAGTTTTTCATCAAAAGGAAGACAAGAATCTCTATTGAAAACTGCAAGTTCCATATCTTGAAAAACTGTATTTTTGACCACTTTATGAAACTATGAAAAGTAATGGACCAAAGGAGTTATGCAAAATAACTGCAGAAAATATTTTTAAAAAGAGTTAATAACTGGCGAAACTCGTTTGAATGAGTTTTCTATCCAGTACAATATAAGGTAAGTCGTTAGAAACCTCGTTAGAACGAATTCGTTCGAACTACAATTCCAACGAACCTTCAAATGATATGTCAATGCAATCAGGCCAGGTTCGTTAGACCCAGGTCGTTCGAAGGACCTGGGTTGAATTCGAACGAAAAATTAGTTTTCTCCAAAAATGAATTAAAATTCATTTGAAAATTTTCATAAATATTTCTAGTGAATTAAAATTAACCCCAACACATAAATAAAATTTGGGTCATATACCTTTTGGGAAAAGAGAATGGAATGCGATTTGATGAAGCATGAAAAGTCGGATACCCAAATCTCCAAGGATGATAGATGTGTGACTTGTTAAGACCCAAAAATGTTTTGTCCAACAGAATAGCCAATACTACAAATGACTCGATTGGAAATTTATCCTTACAAATATAACCTTTTGGCTATTCCGGGACAAAACCAAATAAAAAATATATAACAAAAAAGACACTGAATTTGCTAAGCCAGCCGTCAAGCCGATTCTAAAGCCCGTTGCAAAAACCAGAAAAAATGACAGACTAATAGACTTGACTGACTATAAGCTGTAGAGAAGTAGGCGATATATTGGCAAATGAAAATGAAGGGCTACACACATGAAACAATAAACACGTAAAATGCATGGGGAAAATAGAGAATATAAATCAAGTTAACAAATCATGAGAATCATGGTATGTCATATGATCAACTTATGTCATATGATAAACTTCCTCTAAATAAACTCTCCCTATCAATGTTTCTCCCCCTTTTTGTCCAAAAAAGACAAAGGGATAGAATTAAACCTGCATGGTTAGAGAAGATGACACAAGGAATAAAAAATTGCAGGAAAATATCCAAGACATGCCAATATCAATATATTCAACAATTGAATCAAAATAGGAAAGTGATATCAATAGCCATAAGTAGGGAAAAACAAATATCTAAACATAATGAAAGAGTATTCAACTAAGTGCATAATCTAGAACAAGTGAGATAACAAAAATAAATATGATCCTCTCTCCCTCACAAGTACAAGGTTTGAAATAACCTTAAACATAAAGAAAGTCAAGGAGCTGGAGCGTCATTGTGGGAATTATCTTGAAGGTATCCAGTACCGGATGAGCCTGCACCACGACGCATCTCCATGCAACGAATCGCCTCAAGATGCTCAAGTAGGATGGAATCACGATAAGCCTAGGCTTCATCTCGATGAGCTTGATCCTCCTCTTAATGAGCCCGAGCATCACGATCTCGTTGCATGTTAAGTAAAAGCTCCTCTATAATAGCCATGTCCTACCGCCTATCTTCCTAAATTTTACTCCACATGTGAACGAACAAACCTATGATCCTCCGATTCAAGTGGCGGGGGAGCCTGAGAAGATGATGGTCTAGTGGGAGTAGGAATTGAGGCGGTGGCGAATTGTGAGGATTCAGATTGAGAGGTAGGGATCTGTGGAGTATCAGGGGGTAAGTGACCGCGAGAGCGACCAACGGAGGACATATCAATTTTTTGGTATCAAGTCACAAGAACATCTGAGGGAAGACGAGGGCATCCTACTTCAAGACAATGGCGAGTGATAATATCTACAAAAGGAAGTAATTGCCTAATGGGTTCACTTTTACAGATTTAATAATCATAAAAATGAAGGCAGGGAGGGAGGTCAATGGAAACTCTAATGCTGATTGCAAACATGAGATCCACGTGCAACTTGGTAATTTGAGTGGAGTTTGCATAAGGAATGAGACAGGCACAAACAATCCAATTGAGTACCATAAAATCTGGATTTAAATTCTTATGATAAATTGTAATGGTACCAGATTGAATAATGCGACTCACAGTGCTCATGATAAGACTAGAGGTAGGATAAGAGTTGGGAGGCCAAGGATAAGAGGGATTTGTGACACGAGGTAATGGCACAAGATGAGATATGGATTCAAGAGATATGATGACTTCGCGACCTCGTACTCTAGCAAAAAGATGATCCTCACGAACACTCATCCAAAAGAAAAATTCTCTAATAAGGTCGAGATAAATAGAGTCAGTGAGATTAAACAGCGGGTCCCAACCCAAATCATAAATCCAAGAGTAAACAGTAGTGCCAGCTAGAGTGGAGAGTTTGATGATGTTTTCGTGAACATTGGATCGAGTTGAAAAACCTTGGGTATGGTATTGGGTATAATTGCCTAGAGTTATCCAATGCAGTTTGAGATCTAGAATTGACACATCAACATTGGAGTCCTCATCTGAGGAGGATGAAGATGAAGAGGAGTAGGAGGAGGAACATTCCTCAGGAGCGTCGCTGATTTGACGGGTATGATGACTACTTGTCGGCATACTAAGAGAACTAAACTAGAACCTACCTAGATGAAAAATATCAACCGAACCACCAAACAACTCTAGAAAAACCAAACAGCAACACAAACCCATCCTCCATTGGCAATAAACAAAAATATAGAGAATGCAAAAAAAATAAAACAAGTAAGAGCAGGTCCATGAAATTATTAAAAAAATTGTACTTTAAGAAAATTTGATAATATTTATGGAGCTCAAACTTAATTAGGGGCAACAAAAAAATTAAAGGTATAGTATATAGCCCCAAAACAAAACTATATATATATATATATATATATATATATATATATATATATATATGTATGTATGTATATATGAAATTGGGTGTATATGATGGGATAAAATGAAGTTTGGTAAAATATACCCCCCCCCCCCACATATATATATATATATATAAGTGAAGAGACAGAATACCGAGAAGAGGAGAGAAGAGCATGAGAAAGAGGAGAGAGAGAGAAATCAACCTTGAAGAATGAAACGGAAGAAAAAGAAGAAAGAACCACCCAAAATAAGCCCACATCGTTCGAACGAGAACGTCGTTCGAATGACTTCGTTCGAACAGCTAAAGAATGAACTGAGAGAAAAATAAAACAAAACTCGTTGGATTTTTGTTGGAATCTCATTCGAACCTCAATGTTCGAACAATAATGTTTGAACGACATTTCAACAAAACAGGAAATTTGGGGACATTTCCGTTAAAAAACTCATTCGAACGAGTTTTACTGACGAAAAAATAGAGTTTAAAAACCCTAAAAATTAAGCAAAATAATAAATTAGCTTGGAAAAGGTCCAGGGAAAGTCAAAAACTTGCCAAAATGAAGTTTTTTAAATGTCCTAGTAAGTGTTGACATATCCAAACTGTGGGAGCGGAAATGTAGGGGCATGAATAATACGATTGAGAGCATGACCGATGACAACGCACAAGTGCAAAGTGCAAAACAATATATAAACATAATATGCACTCACATATGCCTTGTGTCAATAAAGGAAATATCATAGGACACTAAATCAGTAAAGCAAAGCGTATAGAAGATTGATGATTCTCTGGCCAATGTTGTCACAAATACAAAGCAATATATTGATTGAATGTGCATGCCCATTGGTCTTCAACTTATGTCTCCCATTAACAACTTTATGTAGAGATCTTTCTTTTGAACTATTAATCAAGCTAGATAATTTTTCTCTTTGCTATGTATAACATTTGTACCAATGCCTCAATACATTTAGGATCTTTTACTATAATGCAAATGGAGGCTATTCATGCAAAAACTTTTGTTTTTCGCAGCGTGAGTCCATTGCTAAAAACAATACCAAACCGGATGAATAATCTTACAATTTTTAAATTCGAGCAATTGATGATGTTGCACAATTTTGATTGCTTATAGGAGAGGTGACTAAAATTAATAAGACAAACATGAAATCTCACCAAACGAGTGCAATGTGAAAAAGACATCATCAATATTTCGTGAAAAGTGTGTGCAAGAAGGCAAATATATGAGGCAATCACAAAAATATATATCATAAACGGGCATCAATGCGCACAACTGAAACGAAGTCCGCATTAAATACTCATCGAAAGTTACATGGACATGATAGGGAATAGAGATCCGAACACATCGAACACAAAACCATATGGACAAAAATTTGTGAAACCGTTTCTAACCTTTCCCTTTTCCTTGAAAAGAAGATAAAAAAAATATTTTTGGAATTTTGAATAAAATATCTACAAATTATAATCTAGTTCATAGGTAAAAGGATAGACATTAAACATAACCTAAACTACATAGAAGACTTCGATCTCAATCAGTGGAGCAATCGCCAATCGATTTCTTAAGATTTGCAAACCTAAGGGAATCTAGAGGTTTGGTGAAGATATCGACCAATTGTTGATCGGTGCCTATGAAGCTTAAGAAAATGATTTTCTCTTCAACCAATTCACGAATAAAAGTTCCACGGATCCTAATATGCTTGGTTCTAGAATGTTGAATGGGATTATGGGAAATAAGAATTGCATTTTTATTATCACAATAGATAGTCATAGTGCCTAGAGGAATACCGTAATCTTCCAACATTTGCTTCATCCAAATGAGTTGAGTGAAACCACTCCCGACGGATATGTATTCGGCCTCCGCCATGGATAAGGAGATCAAATTTTATTTCTTGATCATCCAAGAGACACGTGCACTACCAAACTAGATACATCCTCCAGAAGTACTTTTGTAACCATCAACATCTCCTGACCAATCGGCATCCGAATGAACCGATAGACAATCATTGGTGTCGAACGAGTACCAAATCCCAAATGACAAAGTTACGCTAATATTTAATGAGACGCTTGATAGCAAGAAGATGAGACTCTTTTGGAGCTTCTTAATAGCGAGCACAAACTTCTACACTGAAGAAAATATCAGGACGACTAGCGGTTAAGTAGAGTAAACTTCCTATCATACTCCTAAATAGAGTGATCTTTACATCCTTTCCTTATGTGTATTTACTATGTTTAACTAACGAACTCATTGGAGTACGTTCATGCTTAGAGGATTCTAAATTGAATTTCTTTACAAGGTCTTTTACATACTTGGTTTGGGATAAAAATATCACGTGATCAAGGTGCTTCACTTGAAGACCTAAAAAGAAGGTAAGCTCACCGACCATACTCATCTCAAATTCATCTTGCATTTCTTTTGAAAAAATTTGAGTATGTTTATCACATGTAGAACCAATCACCATGTCATCGACATACACTTGTGGAACTAAAATAGCTTTCTCATCACGACGGACAAATAATGTCATGTCTCCTCCCCCTCTCAAAAAGCCACGAGAAAGTAGCTAAGAGGTGAGCCTTTCATACCAAGCACAGGGTGCTTATTTCAAACCATATAGAGATTTATTTAAAAATAAGACATGATTAGGATGCTTCAATCCTCAAACCCTTTAGGTTGTTCAACATACACTTCTCGAAGGATTCCATTTAAAAATGCACTTTTGATAGAATTTAAATTTATGGTGACATACTATGGCTAGTAAAAGGCATACCGACTCTAACCTAGCAACTGGAGCAATAGTTTCTTCAAAGTTAACACCTTGGGTGTATCCTTGGGCAACTAACCTAGCTTTATTTCAAATAATGACACCATTTTCATCCATTTTATTTTTAAATATCCATTTGGTTCCAATCACATTAGAATCACTAGGCCGGGGAACTAATTACCAAACATCATATTTCTTAAATTGCAATAAATCTTCCTGCATAACATTTATCCAAAATTTATGTTTTAGATTTTCCTTGACATTTTTAGGTTCGATTTTAGAAGTATAGCACAAATAGATAACTTCATTTTCTAATTGAGCCTTAGTCTTGACACCTACTTAGGGATTTCCTATAATTTTTGAAGGGTCATGACTTTTACGAACCCAAGGAGAAGGATCCTTTATCTCAGTAGTGGGAACAACCAAGTCAGTGTGAGACTCAATATTTTCTTCACCGGGAACAACATCACACTCACATGACAAATCTTCCTTATTTTCAATAAATGTGGGTGGCACATCGTCTTTTATTACAACATTTATTGATTCCATGACTTTTAAACTACTTAAGTTGAAAACTTTAAAATCTCTACTATTTTTAGAATACCCTAGGAAAATAACTTCACCACTCATTGAGTCAAATTTACCTAGGAGTTCTCTATCGCGAAGGATATAACAAGGACTACCAAAAACTCTAAATAGGCCAAATTAGGTTTCTTACCAGTCCACAATTCATATGGTGTTTTATTAGTATTAGGAAATAAATAAACCCTATTTACGGTGTGACATGAGGTGCTAACCGCTTCGGCCCAAAACCTCCGAGGCACATTCCTTCCTAGGAGCATAGATCTTGCCATTTCTTGGATCGTTCAATTTTTTCTTTCAACTATACTATTTTGTTGTGGTGTTCGAAAAACCGAGAATTCATGCTTAATTCCTATTTCATCACAAAAGTAATTTACACCGGATTCCTTGAATTCGGTTCCATTATCACTCCTAAAGAGGTTAATGGTAACACCGTGTTAATTTTGAAGAACTCTACATTTAACAGTGAGAAAATCAACAACCTCAGATTTTTCTCTTAAAACACCTACTATGGAGTATCTTGAAAAATCATCCACCATCACTAAAATATATCTCTTTCCTCCTATGCTCTCGGTATGAGTGGTACCCATAAGGTCCATGTGTATCAATTCTAAGACACGAGAGATAGTTATTGAGTTCAACTTTTTATGTGAATTCTTAATTTGCTTTCCTAATTGACACGACCCGTAAATTGTGGAAGTGGGATTTCCTAAGGATGGTAGACCTTGAACTAGATCTTTTCTCACTAAACGTCAAGATCTCTAAAGTTAACATGACCTAACAGTTGATGCCAAAGATCGGCAAATGAGGCTTTTGCACTATTACAAACTAAAGAGGACTTAAGAACTATTTTGTAGCAATTGTCACTAGTTCTCACACCTTGTAAAATAGCCTCACCCGATTTATCATATACGGTGCACTCCAATTGACTAAACTTAACATCAAGATTTTGATCACATAACTGGCTAATACTTATCAAATTTGCCTTGAGACCATCAACGTAAAGGACATTTTCAAGTTTAGGACACTCAAAAATTTCAATAGACCCTCTACCCTTAATTCGAGATTATCTTCCATCCCCAAAGGTGACCATACCATCTTTATAGTTTTCAATAGTGGTAAACAAAGATTTATCACCGGTCATATGTCTCTAACAACCACTATCAAAGTACCATTAGGAGGTATTTTGAGCCTTAAGTGCAACAGGAACAATAAAATCTTTATTAGTATTATCTTTCTTAACCCATACTTGAGTTGTGTTTTTCCGTTTGTTGACTCTAGTCTATTGATAAGAATTATTTTCTTGATTCATAGAAAACCTTAAAAATTTTCCATTAAATCTTTCGAAGTATTAACTAGATTTTTAACTTGGTTTTTAAGACTAGCAAGGGGGATATTGCGTGGACTAGAAGAAGTAAAATAGTAATTCTTCCCAAGTTTGTAACAAAAATATCTAATGTGACCCCTTTTGTGACAATAGGTACACACATAAGGTTTGTTTGGAGTCACTTTTGTATATTGCTTAGGAGGACTTCTTTTAGGAAGATTAGGTTTTGGAATGTTTATTTTAGTAACAAACTTAGCTACGGTTCAGATTTAGTGTTGGGTAATTCACCTTCTTCATAATCAATGCCCTTTCTCTCTTGATAACCTTTATACTTATATCCTAAAACTGGACCTAGGAATAATTTTCCCATTTTTCCTGAATTATCTTCGAGTGTGAGTTTGACTTCACGAGAGGACTCGAGATCTTTCTCAAGTTGGACAATTTTAGCTTCAAAAGATTTTTTAATCTTTAAAGACTCAAGAAGATCTCTGTTGATACATTCTAAGGAGTTAATTAAGTCACATTTTTCTTTACCTACCAAGATAAGCTTATCAGAAAGAGATATCATAATTATCTCGAGTTCACTAATTAAAGCCTCCTTCTCCTTCAGGCACTTTAAATCTTTTTTTATTATTGACACTTTAAGCATTAATATCTTATTAACCTTTTGCATACGCATGGATTCTATGTAGAACTCGGTATAGGTGGATTGTAACTCACTTTCATCAACATCGCTCTTACATTCTTCTACATCACTACTTTCAGATTGAGTGGATAAGTTCTCAAGTTCATGCTCTGAATTATCAACTTTAAGAAGTGACTCACTTGAATCATTAGCATGACTTTCTATAAAAGCACTGAAATTATTTCTAGATAGGGTAGAGTCATCGGAGTCTTCAGACTCAATATCACTATCTCTTAGTGTAGCTTTATAAACTGTCTTTTCTTTACCTTGCGTCTTAAGTTTAGTGGGGCACTCAAACGCTCTATGACCATGTCCCTCACACTCAAAACATCTCTTCGAATCATCATTTTTAAGGTTATTTCTCTTAAACTTTTTAGGTTCCTGATTATTAAAACTTCTATTAACTTTGTTTTTGTTTTTCTCAAATTTTGGTTTTTCAAATTTTGAGTTTTGCTTTTTGAACTTGAGAATTTTTAAATTTTTTTTAGTAAATAGAGCTATATCATGAGGATCGATATCAGAGTCATCGGAATCAGACATTTCTTCTTTCTTTACTTTCAAGGCTACACCCTTATCTTTGGTTTTGTTATCCTTAGGAAACATATTTAATTCATACGTTTGAAGATCACCAACAAGCTCTTCAAGTTTTAAAGTATTTAGTTTTCCTAAGGAATTAAGAACTGTGACTTTTGGGATGAAACGCTTAGGAAGGCATCTAAGTATTTTCTTAAAAACACGATCTTCAAGGATTTTATCACCTAAGTTAAAGCAAGAATTAAAAATATCAGATATACGAGCATAAAACTCATCAAAAGTTTCAATTTCTTTCACAGTGATGGTTTTAAATTGGGTTATTAAGTTTTGAAGTTTTGAAGCTTTAACTACACTAGTTCCCACATGTGTAACTTGGAGAATATTCCAAGCCTCCTTTGATGTCTCACACGTCATTATACGATGAAATTCATCGGGAGTCGCAACACTAAAAAAGGCATTTAAACCTTTAGAGTTAAAGTTGCATAATTTTAATTCATCCTCACTCTAATCCTCTACGGGGTTTAAAACAGTTTCTTCTCCAATAACTATAGTAGGTGGAGATCATCCCTTTTCAACAACTACCCAAACACGTTCATCAATAGATTTTAATGAATATTTCATACGTGCTTTCCAATAAGTATAATTAGTTCCATCAAACATAGGATGTCTATTTGACGAAAAACTATCCATATAACCTCCAGGATTCATCTAAATAACTTTTAGAGACTAGCTCTGATACCAATTTGAGGTGGTAAGGTTATATGAACAAAGGTTATTTCGTAGAATAAACACACTATACTATTAAAAATTTGCCAAAGAGAGAAATACTCCAATTTTAATATTCTTTGTAAATTAGTAAGTTAGCATGAACAATTATCAATTAAAGTGAAGGGATTGCCAACTTGATTAAGAGATCTAAATTTAACCAAATTTTATCCTTTTTATCCTACACATACAACTAGGCGATTAAATGATATAAAGTAAGAAATCACAACCACAACGTGCCGATGTACGAGAAAAACCCAAATGGGAAAAACCTCAGACGGTTGGGCCTAGACAAATCCAAATAAATAAAGGTTTTTCAAGGGACTCAAAAGACTCACAAACTTAACTCACTAAGACATGTTGATGCCGTCTCCTCTACCTGCATTTATCATACGCGAAGATCCAATGAGTTGCACGACACTACTCGTGTCTCGATGTCCAGCGAAGGCCAAAGTACCGTCTCCAATCAACTAGGGCGCATAAATCCACCGCATCTGTCCATGATGAAATTCAGGTTGAAACCATGGGGTTTTGGTTCATTCAAAAATCAAAATTGTGTTGGAGAGTTTTTCATCAAAAGGAAGAGAAGAATTCTTCGGTTGAAAAGTGCAAGTTCCTTATCTTGAAAAACTGTATTTTTGACCACTTCATGAAACTTAGAAAAGTTGTGGACCAAAGCAGTTATGCAAAATAATTGCAGAAAATATTTAAAGAAAAATTCATAACTGACGAAACTCGTTCAAACGAGTTTTCTAACGATAATCCAGTGCAATATAAGACAAGTCATTATAAACCTCGTTGGAATGAATTCGTTTGAAAGACAATCCTAATGAACCTTCTAACGTTATGTCAGTGCAATCAGGCCAGGTTCGTTAGACCCAGGTCGTTCGAACGACCTAGGTTGACTACGAACGAAAAATTCATTTTCTCCAAAAATGATTTAAAATTAATTTGAAAATTTTCATAAATATTTTAAGTGAATTAAAATTAACTCCAACACATAAATTGAATTCGGGTCATATACCTTTTGGGAGAAGAGAATGGAATGCGATTTGATGAAGCGTGAAAATCAAATACCCAAATCTCGAAGGATGATGGATGTGTGACTTGTTAAGGCCCAAAATTTTTTGTCCAACATAATAGCCAATATTGTAAATGACTCAATTAGAAATTTTTCCTTACACCTATACATACATATATGGATTTCTAATATGAGATTGTTGTTGTACTATTATTTTGTTCGAATTCCATCCCATTTCAGTTTGGATGTTAGGGTAGTGTAATCTCAATTTGGTATAAGTTACTGATTCTTTATCCTAACAATACCTATTTAGTATTTATACTCATTTGTGTATGAAAATTATAGTAAACACGAAACCTCGACACATACAAATAATCGTACATTGTTAGTTTTTCTAAATAAAATTGGCACTTTAAAAAAAATACATATTTAAACGAGTTACGACCCCAAAAGACTCGAGGTTATGTCATTTTTATAATTCGAGACTATATTACGCGTCATATTTATTAAAATGGTGATTATGGAGGCGTTGGACTATTTCACTTGTTTAATTTTGGAAGTGGCATGACCACTAGATATCGTTCAAATAAAGGGGGGAATTTGCGATGTTTTTCTAATTTTAATTATGTCACGAAGATTAATTTTATAACTAACCATACCGAATATTAACACTCGGATAATATAAAATATGACAGTCATGGACTACTATTTTTAATTTAAGTACGCCATTAATCTCGGATAAACTTATGAAATTAATATTTTTTTTTAATCACATATCAGGATAATACCCAAAAATAGGTCTTTACGTTCAAAATTGTAGATTTTGTTAAAATAGTTAAATCGAATATTTGTTGATGATAATATTTTAAACTGTTGTTTATTCAATTTATTTAGAAAAATTGAATCGTTTGATTCCATTTAAAGAATATTTTTCCAGAAAAATGATAATATGAAAATATCGAGTTACCACTTAAACCTTATTTACGAAATTCAGAATGTTACTTATTTCGTCAAGGAATTAGAGGAAGTTTGTTATGCCACTAATGTACTTGCGAAAAATATATAAACATAATTTATATATTAAATTCTTGTCGTAACATAAGCTTTATTTGTATTATTCGAATGACGTAGGTTGTCATAAACCCAAACCATTCTTCCCAAACACCGATATACCAACTTTCATTTAAACCCCGGAGCAAAACTATATACGAGAACTGGAATACAACAATGGAACATTCTTAAATGTCATATAAATCTCTCGAACACGGGTAGGTGAATTCATATTCAATATTATTTTCTCCCAATGCTATTGAATTATGCCTATTATTGATATCACTCTGTGATAGACCCAATTGTAAAGAAAAAATATCCAACTGAGTCCATTGTATGGTTTTTACTTATTCCCGCAACAACACACATTTGAGTTATAGGGAGATTTTTATTGTCACTATCCAACACAGACTATAACGTGTTAAAGTTCATTGAAGATGTTGAAAAAAAGCTTCAAGGAATTATTTATACCGAATGTTTAATAGGTGCAAGTTTATTCGTCTACAAGTTTAATTGCTTTTCGAGATCACTCAGGTATGAATGCGTTATTTTAATGGGACTTGAAATATATTTTAAAAGGTTTTAGGATGCTATGTTATTAAGAAAATGTTTTTAAAAGTGTTTGAAATAGTTTACACTTCGTTTTATTCTGATAAGCACGAATTAGAGCAGTGCTTAATTAGGACTCTAATTCGTTGCGTCATTTAAACGACATACTCTGTCGTTCAAATGAGATACCACTATCATTTGAGCAACATGGTCATCTCATCCGAGCGACAGGTCATGTCGTTCGATCGAGCAGTCGCCTTAAAAAAATATGTAATGGTGTGTTTCCTTCAGATTCCGTAAGTCTACAGTCTGAAAAATAGCTTTCGTAATAGTACATTTTTGCACAATATTTTTCTAAGGTTTTTAAGTCTGAACACATCCTTAAAGTTTACAGGATCCGAGATTTCATTACTATATGCAATAGTGATCTTGTTTGCACCAATAAGGTTTTGTTCTACATAAAATATTTGTGGTTTTGCGATGAAGAAGAGAAGGAGTCAGTGTTCTGATTCCGTAAACGTTACAAGCCATATCGGTGGACACCGAGACATACGTGGACGTAGGTGTTGTGGATAGGTATCGTGGAAGAAGGACTTTCTATGAGGGCATTGTGAGATGAGTAGTTGAAGATCAGAAGAGCGTTAAGTCTCATGGGAATCGAGTCGTTGAGTAAGACTTGTGTCTATTCATTATAAATTTATATTCATAAAGATTGTTTGTCTTGGGTCGTCTAAGGTTTTTCCCGTTGTGGTTTTCTCGTACATCCGACGTTATGAGTATTCTTTACTTTATTTTACTTGCTTTAATCACTAGATGGATGTTTAGGATTAATCAAAATAAAATTTGGTTAAGTTAAAATTAGTTCACAATTTGGTACGAATTAAATATTGGAAAAAGGGTTTTCAACAAAAGAGAAATTGTTTTTATCATCCTTAAAACACTTTCCGCATAAGAAATAAAAAGGGACCTGTAATACCCCGTAATTTTATTGATATTTATTTAAGGGATTAATTAAATTAAATGTGAATTAATTGAAAATTAATCCGAATATAAATACTAGCGAGATGTGAGTTGGTATTGGATTATGATGTTAAAATTATTAATTCCGAGTATGTATGGTAATACATGAGTATTGTTAAATATTAAAATTGTCGTGAGACTGATATACGACAATTTGGGAAATTTAGTTGGGACGCGCGTGTCAGTCGCGTCAAGAATGTAACTATTTGAATTAAAAAGTGAATTTAATTTTTATCAATCGAATGGTCATTTTGAGTGTGCCAACGAGTCCGGAAGGGTCGAAATAATCAGAAAACACTAGCCGGGGGTTTAGTTTGGGTCCCGGGGCATTTTTGGGCCATACCGGCAACTTAAAAGGGTATTTTGGTAATTTTGAAAGTTTGGGGATTAAAGCCTACGAATTTTAGGAGTTAATTATACATTATTTAGGAACCCACTAAGCCCATTATTATCATTTGGCAATTTAGAGGGCTACGGGAGTTATAGGAAGAGTTGGAAGAGGTTCCCAAAAGAAAACCCATAACCACCATCTTCAACCTTGGGAGAAAATCTGTAGAGAAAGGGGAGAGATCAACCTTCAACCTTCAACATCAAATTCTGAAGAACAATCTAAGGCAAGTGATTTGATATTTTCAATGCATTGAATATATCTTCCATGTTTACTGTAGGAATTATCTTGTATTGAAACTTTTGAAGAAAACCCATGAAATATTTGGAGAAACTTTGAATTTGGGTTAGGATTTTCATGTAGTATGATAATGGACTGATTTAATATTTGAAGAGTTATATATGATTATCTAAAAATGGATTTTGATGAGTAATTGGGCTTAAGAAAATTAGGAGTTCATGTTCATAGGTTTTGGGGAAATAATTGGAGATTTACATTAATTCCATGATGGTTAGTAAGAATTGACCCCTAAAATATGTTAAGGAATGATCTAGGGTGATTAGAAATGATTTATAAACGTTAAAACATAATTTGGATGGTCGAGGAGAGAAGAATTGAGAAAATCGAATTTGAGAATTTCTGGGCTGAAACTGCCATCTCGTTAGAAGACCTGTCCAGGTCGTTCGAACGACCTCGTTCGAACTAACTTCTAACGAGATGACAGTATGACTTCTAACGAGTTGGTATTTCATTCGAAGCCCTTCGTTTGAACGAACTCGTTCGAACGAGACTTCTAACGAGTCGACAGAACGGCCTTTTTGGCCTGATTTGATTTCTAGTATCCCGTAGACTTATTTAAATGGTGAGATAACTTTCCCTTATTAACTAGTGGGTATAGTTTGGAGATTGGGGTACATTGTGGAGTAAAATTTAGAATAGTGCCTTGAACCGAATGACACTTGTGGATTAGGACGCGAGTGACTAATCACGAAGTGAGGATAATTGATAACTTAAATACATATAAACTGGGGATTTGTGATTTGTATAACACTAAGTGTTGGTATAAGAACGAGAAGTATACCACTAATAAAATATTGTGATATCTAAGATGTGTGAATACTTAGTATATGTAACTATCTGTGTATAACATACCTACCGTACTTGCTATCATGGGAGGTTGGCGTTCGTTTAGGGCCATCTAATCTTTGTGTGCCTACGGGGGGGGGGGGGGGGGGGATCTAAATTGGTACCTCGAGGACATTGGTCAGAGAAGGGCTTATTGAGAAGTTAATAAGTCTGTTGATCATGGGAGCGTAGGTATGTACGTGACCCATGTGATGTGAACTATGTTCGCCTCCATTGTTTATGATTGTTGTTAATGAAACATTTCCTGAGAGATTCGGAATACGTAGTCCTCATGTACATGATGTATCGGGATTTGATAGCAGAGTATGTGTGCACCGCAACTTAGTCTCGGGGTGCTAGTATTGCATATTTATGGTGAGAATCATATACGGTTAATTGAAATGAATTGTCGTGAATAATTGTGAGTATAAGTAATAGCAATGGTTTGTAAAGTGAAAATGTAAGATTTATGATAAATTGTAGTGCTAAAGTGGGAAAACTGTGTAATAAGGTACAATACTCTATTAAATAGAAGATGTTAGGATTTGAATTGGATATCACATAAAAAGGTTAAATTTAGCGTTGGACTAGATAGATATGGGAGTAACTAGAATGGGTACGAGTACGATAGGAGTGCACAACTAGTTGAGAGGTGAGGAACTCATGTGAGTGCACACACTAACATGTACTTTATATTCACTGTTTAATGATATTAAACACTTGCATATTTTTAAATTATTTTCACAATCGGGCTCTGACTCATTTGCTTTCAAACCTATTTTTGCAAAAACCTTTTAGGTGCCCAGCCACAAGGATACCATGCATAGGAGTTCTATTCAGGTGACGTGCTGTAGCTGCTGTGGAAGTTACAGGGCCTTGAAAGTAGACGCTTCCATCCCCGATCTTGACTCCATTATCAGTTTTTATCATTTGTTGGGCATGGCGCTCATTCCTTTAGAGACATCTTATTTATTCAGTTATTTCAGACTTTGGGTTGTACTTAATTTTAGTGATGCAGACTTTGTATTTCTTTATTTCGGAATTTAGTTTGTTGCGAGGAGTTTTCCTCCAGACTCATATTATTGGATGGTTATTCTATTGTGACTATATTGTGTTGGTTATGTTAACTTTTCATAATTCATTCATTGCATGTTAATCGTTTTAATTAAAAATGGACAACTCACTTTTTAAATACTAGGTGGTTAGTAAATATTAAAAATGTTTTCGACAGTGATGCTATGAACTGAACCAACTTGGCATTTTTTATTAATTTAATAAAGGAGTAGCTACCTGGTATTTAATTAGTCGGGGTGTCACAGGACCCCCATATTGGTATCTAAGCTAGAAACATATTTTTGTTGTGTTTGACCCCTTGTGTTTTCGAAAAGAATTTTGGAGGTTTTGAAAGTTTTCGTGCTCCTATTTTTTATGGCATAAATTATGCTTATTGGAAAATGCGAATGAGAAGTGCTTTAAAATCCATTGATGAGCATGTGTGTTTGGTTGTTGAAAAAGGTTGGTCACCACTAGCTACACAAGAGGGTGAGGTCTCTAGTTTGAAGCCCATTGAGTCATGGGCTGAGGCTGAACATAGGTTTGCACTTTACAACTCTAAAGGCCTGCACGTAATTTCTTCATATGTCACACCTGGAGAGTATAATAGAATCATGACTTGTGAAACTTCAAAAGAGGCTTGGGATACACTTGCGCGTACTCACAAGGGCACTAGCACGGTCAGGGTGTCTAAGTTATAAAACCTCACTACACAATTTGAAACAATTAAGATGTTATATAGTGAGTCGTTTGATTATTTTTACGCTAGGTTGTCTAATATTGTCAACTCATCGTTTATCTTAGGAGAGAAGATTTTTGACATCTGTGTGATTAAGAAAATTCTGAGATATTTGGCGAGTAGGTTTAATGCAAAAGTGACCATTCTAAACTCCTTAAGAATGCTTGATTTTACAGAACTTGAAGAGATTGTAGGTGACCTATAAACCTATGAACTCGATATGTTTACCTCCAAGAAAGTAAAGAAAGAAAAGGGTATTTCTTTGAAATCTCGGAAGGAGAAGACTAAAGTTTCGAATGATGATTCCGATTTTAATTTTGAATATGTCGCCTTGTTGGCAAAGAAGTTCAAAAATTTTCTTAAATTTCAAAAGCAGTCAAACGATGCCAAAAAGTTTGAGAAAATCAATAACAACAAGAGTGAGAAATTTAATAGGGTTGAGTCGGATAGGTGTTTTGGGTGTGAGGGGTATGGTCACAAAGTTACCAAGTGTCCCACTAGAGCTAAGAAAGAGGTCAAGAAACCGATGGCTTATCGTTCCTCCTTAAGTGATAGTGATCCGAAAGAGGGAGAAATTTCCCCCAATAAGAGCAAGTTTATTGCTTTCTTGGCATGTCATGTGAGCCGGATGATAAATCTTGTCATGAAGATTCTCATGTACATGACACTTTTGAGGCCGTTGAGAGTAAATCCTGAGTGTATGAGGGTGATGAGAGTAAAGAGGAGGAGATCGATGTGAAAAGGTTACAAGTTTGCATTTAATGAGTTATATGCCAAGACGGTGAAGGTAAAAAAGGCAAACTCTAAATTGCAAGCTAGTTTGAATGAGCATGCTATATAAAATAATGATGCTTTGATTGAGGATCGTAGGGAATGGGAGAAGATGTTTAGGGAGAAGCTAGAATGTGTGGATAACGAGAGAGATAGCCTTTGTGGTTTAATGGACGCGTTGAAAAAGGAATTTTAGAGTTTGAGGAGTCTAGACGTGTGCTTGAGCCTAGGATTTGTGAGTTAGAGGAGAGATTGAGAGACTCGAGTAAGGTTAAGTTTGACTTCGAATCTAGGTTGGAGATGTTAGATAGGATGTTAGGCACCGTCCAAGTCAAAAGTGCTAGGTGTGGTATAAGCTACGATGATAGAGTTGTTCCCATTCCTAAAGACAATACGAACTGTGTGAGAAAGTCCATTAGGAACATGAGGAGAGGTCTTCATTTTCCTAATAATTCTCGCCATCTTTACACTTGCACACATTGCGATAGGAAAGGTCACCTTACACGTTTTTTCTCTGACCTTAGGAATGCTCCTAGGAAGTTTAGGAATAAATTCGTTTTGGTTCGCAAAACCCCCACCCGTCATATTACACCTACTTGGGTTAGGAAATCGGATTTAGTGGATTTAGAACTAAAACTTCATGGATCTCATTTGGTTTCACTTGATTCTTCCCATGCAAGATCTAAAGGATGATTGTGTTACCATGTTTGTCATACGCTAGTCTTTGCATCATGTTTTATATATTGCTAGTGTTATGACATGTGTATCATTTTGTATTATTTTTTTCTCTCTTATTGAGTCTTATTTGAAAAATACATAAAGTTTTATTTTGTAGAAATTGTTTGAGAAAATACAAAAAAAATTTGCATTTATTTGAGTCAAAATATTTTGAAAAACCAAAAAGATTTTCGGTTTGTTTTTGAGTTTACATGTTTTATGCGGCATATTGGTGTGTTCGGACCCCCATACTTTCATTATCCATGTGGTTACGACATTTGGTCATAATTATTAATGCTTAGAATGATCTTAACCATTGTATTATGGGGTTGTTTCGAAGTTGATATGCTTTTTGATTCGACTTTATATATATGTCATCTTTACACACATGCACGAGTTTATATGAATGTTTGACATCTCTTGCATATTTGGGTTTGGTGACATGTTCTTATCTCAATTGTGTAATCTATGCGTAAGTAGACTTAAGGAGGAGGTGTGGATTTAAGAACTATTTACCGTGAGGATAGTAATTGAAAAAATGATGAGTATTCATGGGAAAGGGCTGTGAGAGTGTAGAATTGACTCGTCGTGAAAACCATCGTTTAAAAGAGCCCAAAAGAAAATCAAGGCAATAAAAAAATCATATGCCCAATTGGGTGAAATTAGTTTATGTTAAAAAAAAAATTTGATATATTTGAGGGAGTTTGGATTGATAATTTAAACGGGTTTGCACCACGAATCCTAACGTTGAAAAATTGCATCATGACGCTATTATTTGTAGAATCGTTATTATTCTGGATTTGTGTGCATGTTTAATTGTTTAGTTCATTTAGCTCACAACTTAATTGTCACATATGGATAAAATAAAGTTTGATGATTTATAGCTATCAATTAGGGCTTCTTAATTGTCTCGATGTGTTGATATTGTGATTCATTTATTGTAGTTCACGCCCATACATTCCATGTTTATGTTTGAGCACATCGGTACTATGTTAGCATGTAACTCCTATTGCTTTTGTAGTTTTTGATACTATTTTGCGGTTGTTCTACAGTTTTTTACTCATTCCAGTAAGTTTTTTCGGAAATTTTTTCATTGGCCAAAACTATTTTATTTTCTGGATTAAATGTGTGAAATTTGATTTTCTCATTCGAGCGAGTTATGTGTGTCGCACGAAGCTTTCTTGCGAGAATCCTCTGTAGTTCAAGCGATAGGGCTTACTTGTTCGAGAGACCCATAGATTTCTGTTCCTTTTTAGTACCCTGCTTCTTATAGTTATATATTTTAGTACTGCTGGGTTACTTATGCTTTATGTTTATGCAGTTTACTTTGATAGATTTTATATTTTGTTGCATTCGATCGTTTAGTCACAACTGCGTAGACTGCTTATTCATATTGTGTGATTATTATTTGCTAGCTATGGATTTGATATTGTTGATCATTATTAGTTGGTTGTTTCATGTTTATCTAGACACACTTCATTATTTGATTATTAGGTAGGTATGTTTATCTTTTCACCGGGTTATCTATTCGAGGCAAAAAGGGGAAAGATGTATGTGATGTAGGGGGAGATTTGTTGTGATGAGCTTGGTATCCCGATTTCAATATTTTATTTACATACTGTTATCTTGTTTTTTCTCACATAACAAAAGATTTGGATTTGATTTTTTTCACATTAATTGGCTTATATCATTTGTTCTTATAGACTTCACTGGGTATTTTTCTGTTTCATGTGTGTAAGTATGCTTTAAGAGATATGAGATTTCAAGTCGACATCATATTCAGACATTCAGAGACAGTTTGTGCTTGCCAGACCATATTTTACTAGTCTTGTCCTGTATTTTTTGTTTTGGGTTTTATGGGATGGGATTAAGGTGTCATACGACTTTTCGGCCCGACTTAGGCATTTCACTGTTGGTTTTTGCCTCGGAATAGTTAAAGTTGGAGATTATGTGATGTAGGGGGGGATTTTATGTGATGAGCTTGGCATCCTGATTTAGATATTTTATTTACATATTGATATCATGATTTTTTTCACATAACAAATGATTTGGATTTGATTTTTTTCTTCATATTAATTAGTTTATATCATTTGTTCCTCCTTATTTCACTGGGTATTTGTCTATTTCATGTGTGTAGTTATGCTTTAAGAGGTTCAAGATTTCAAGTCTACATCACATTCAGACATTCAGAGACATTTCATGTTTGTTGGACCATCTTTTACTAGTCTTGTCCTGTATTTTTTATTTTAGGGTTTATGGGATGGGATTTAGGCATCATACGGCTTGACGAACCGGCTTGGTCATTTTATTGTTTGTTTTTATCTCGGAATAGTCAAAGGGGGAGATTTGAATCCATTGTATATTTTTGAATTATTCCTGGAACAAAACACGTTTGAGTCATAGGGAGATTTTTATTGTCATTATCCCACAAAGACTATGACGTGTTGAAGTTTATTGAAGTCTTTGCGGCAAAGATTCAAGGAATTATTTATGCCGAATGTTTAATTGGTGCAAGTTTATTCGTCTTCAAGTTCAATTGCTTTTCGAGATCACTTAGGTATGAATGCGTTATTTTAATGGGACTCGGAGTTTGTTTTAAAATGTTTAAGGATGATATGTTGTTTAGAAAATGTTTTTAAAAGTGTTTGAAATGTTTTACACTTCGTTTTATTCTGATAATAACGGATTAGAGCAGTGTTCAATTAGGAATCTGATTCTTTGCGTCGTTCAAATGACATACTCTGTCGTTTAAACGATATGCCACTATCGTTCTAGCGACATGGCCATCTCGTTCGAGTGGCAAGTCACGTTGTCTGAGTGAGTAGTCACCTTAAGAAAAATATATAATGGTGTATTTCCTTCAAATTTCGTAAGTGTGGAATCTGAAAATTAGTTTTCGTAACAATAAGTTTTTACACAAAAGTTTTCTTAGATTTTAAGTCTAAACACATCCTTAGAATTTACAAGATCCGAGTTTTCATTACTATATGCAATTGTGATCTTGTTTGCACCAATAAGGTTTTCTTCTACATTGAATATTACTGGTTTTGCGGAGAAGAAGCAAAGAAGTTCGTGTTTCAATTCCGTAGACGTTACAAGCCATATCGGTGGCCACCGAGACATACGTGGACGCGCGTGTTATGGATAGGTATTATTGAAGAAGGACTTTCTACGTGGGAACTATAAGAGGAGTGGTTGAAGGTCAGAAGAGCGTCAAGTCTCGTGAGAATTGAGTCGTTGAGTAATACTTGTGTCTTTTTGTTGTAAATACACATTCATAGTGATTGTCTGCCTTGGACCATCCGAGGTTTTTCCCGTTGTGGTTTCCTCATATATCTGGCATTTAGGATTAATCAAGATACTTGCTTAATCACTAAATATATGTTTAGGATTAATCAAGATAAAATTTGGTTAAGTTAAAATTGGTTCACAACTTGATGCAAATTAAAAATTAGAAAAAGGATTTTCATAGAAAGAGAAATTGCTTTTGTCATCCTTAAAACACTTTCCACATAAAAAATAAAAATGGACCCACACCAGTATATCATATTCCCATTGTGGAACTCATTTGAGTAGTTCAAATTTTTTACGTACAATTGATTCATATTTTGAAATGGCTATGCCATCATATTATTTCACATGATGATTATTAACCAGTTACTTATTTATAACATACATTATAATCAGTGAAAAATCTTTCGTTATACCCCTGACTGTATTATTTGGCCCGAAGGACTTAAATGTTTGAGGTCCTGGGTTATTGCTTACCATATGGAATGCCTCTCTTAGTATTGGCTTAGTACGGTTAATTTTATCTCCAATTATCTGAATTGATTATCTCCAATTTAATTGGATTGATTTAGTTGTATATATTTGCTATTGCCCTGAGCCTCTAGACAGATAATTATGAATTATTTGGTTAGAAACCATCCGCAACCCTTAAACTGATCTAGCCCTTGATATTTCTATTTTTGGAAATATCATCATATATGATTGTGCTTATCTCACTATGACTTTTGAATCAAATTTCTCATTGTATTCCTGAGGTTATTATCCTGCAAAGCAAGATTCTATTGTAAAAAAAAATATTATTCTATTCTTATTTTAGAGTTAGAATCATCTACTAGGAAATTTTTGCTTATTCCTTCTTTTTTACTTATTTTTACCATGTACCTATAGGCTATGATCCATATTTCAGAGATGAGTGGATACATAGAAGCAAGGAAAAGTCATATTAGAAGAAAAGGATCATAGTTTGGCAAGAGAAACACTTTTATATAGAAGTCTGTAATAAGAATAAATTCTTAGATTTCAGTTGTCACCCATTTGAGTATCAATGAATCCCTCTGTTGTTTCAATATTTCAGATATATTTATGTTTTAGAATTATTATCAGGTAACCCTGATGCTCGAAAAACCAGGATGTGACACACACACACATGGTTAGAGTCACCAGCCATGACGAATTGGATCACAAACCATTCATCCCCATAAAGTGAGAGCAACATTCAAACCTATTATCCTTCGAAAATTCAAACAGTAGACTGCTATCTTTAAGGGTAAGGCTTCCTCCTGACATTCTTGACAGATTCAAACCACTCTAATTGGTGAATGCCTAATGTCTTTGTTAATTTTGACGTTGTTCATATCTCTAGTCAACGTGACCTTGTGACCAACCTAACACACCTAGTTCATTATTGACATTATTGTACCGTTATCGTACCCAAAATGTCTCTTTAAGTATTGCTCTAACTTAGCGAAGCATAGACCCTATTATAACCTTCACTGATAAAAGGTCATCATTACTGCTATAAGGATAGCAATTACTACATATTCTATGCTTTCAAATTCATACTAGGATAGAAAGACATGCTAAGAACTAGTCCTTGTCCTTATAGGGCTATTCTAACTTACACTGTGGACCCATGTCGATATACTAATCATGCTTCGATATCCCTTTATGGGTGATATTTTCAAATCTCTAACATGGCATCATAAATATAAGTAAAAAATGCATTTCTTAGTACCCATCAAAATCGAGTACTACACTTACTACCCTAGTAATCTTAAGACAAATGTATATTACGCCTAATCATGACACATCTCTCCAATTTCCCTTTGGACGTGGCACCACCTATTTATATTAAATTGGATGTCCTCACCAAGGATTACACGTTTTGATTCATTAAAATTTGACCAATAACCTGAGTTCATTGCATGAACCTCAATATGACCATCATTAGAACACTAGCACTCCATGACATCGAACTTAACTGGTTTTCTTAGGACACTGAGCATACCTAATGTGATTGTCACCAAGGACTTGACAAGATTTCATCTCTCGTGATTTCCTTGCCACAGGTATGCTCTACCGATTTCCTAACATTCTTATCGTGTCCATTAGGTACTCATAAAGATACCATCCTATAAGTCTCCACATATGGTGTGCTTTAACCATTGAACACCCCATGGTATCACAACAAGTCGATTTTCATTCCTCTATGACGCCATAAATAATTTGTCCAAAGGATACTCTAAGGACTTCCTTAAATCATTTTCATACTAAAATCGTCTCGCATTCCATCATCATTTAGGCCTCTAGGCCTGGATATAACACCTTGATAAAAAAATTATTCCATTTTTTACCGAGACTCCAACATAAGTCTAACCTACGACTCTCTTCTCGAGATCCAATAAAGGTATGAAAACCTTCTTTTAAACGGTTTATGCCCTAAACCACGCATCAAACCACAAACTGACACTACTAAGAATTCTGGATGGATATGGCACGTCGTATATAACCTATAAGCCTCAAGGTCTCCATCACCAACATCACTAGGAATCCTATTTCTCAAAGTCGCATCATATTCTCTGAAACCCTATCACGGGAGACTGTCTAGGGTTCAATCCTACATCACTTCAACCATCATTGTTACATAAATAACATAATTGCTACTAGTGCCAGTTCCTCTCATCATAACTTAAGATTTACGACTTTCAGTCGATAATTACCATGGCACTTACCTCTAATGATAATATCCTATCAATTAAGGCCGAGTACACATCCTCAAGTGATGACCAACACGATTATACATGCCAATGAATTATCAATTAATTATGACATGACACCACCCCAAGGATCAAGTTCGCATAATCCTATCATCGGCATTAACTACCTGTAAGTACCGCACCCAGGAACTTAATGAATCCTTATCATAATTCAACAGTGCTTAGGCATGATACTATAGTCACCTAACGTCCATGGCCGATTTCACAAAATTCATGTCTTTAACTCAATAGATGTCATTTAGCTTCATTAACATCTCAATAGACCTCTCAAATCATGAAGGGTTGAAATACAAGCACCTCACACTAAACACTACGGCGTCGCCATTATCGGCTCGTACACACACTCACAAATTACTAACATTTCTAAATTAGAAGCACGAAAGAGATTAATGATAACTAACTTAGCCATGTGCCAAATGGTAATGAATTACTCGTTGTGCTAATTTCCTTGACATCACCAATCTAGCGTGATCAACCTAAAACCAGCGTCGATGTCGAAAGATCCACTGCCGATCTCACTACACCACAACCGAAAGGAACCTTAAACCTAGGGCTATGATACCATTTGTAATTCCCTAGTCCGAATTTATGGGTCACCCATGGTCAACCCGATCCGGACCGAACATTAAGTGTGAAGTGCGATGAGACAACCTAAATAATGTTGCTAGTTCAGTTTTATTTAATTAGTGTTTCACTTGTATAGCATGCGATTTTCATTTAAATCAAACTTCGTTAGGGACATGTGGAAAGTGTCCCTGTGGATTTATGTATACAGATCTACTAACATAAAATAAATTGATACTTACTTGTAAAACACTCTCAAGATACGAAAAATTGCACCTAACCTACGGTAACAAATACGAGAAAATGAGCCGAATGCCCAGTGGAAAAATACAATAATGCAATATAGATCTAACACATCATATCTACGTGCACATGCAACTACCTCATATATATATACATATATATACTCTAATGCATGAAGCTGTTTTTATTCCAAAAAGTTACTTATTTAAATTAATTCACCTTAATCTTATAACAAACCCCTTCTTACTTTAATTGACATTCTTTTCTTGATTTAAAACACGTGGTTAAATACTTTCAACAATTACCATTTATTTAAGAAAATTATTTCTTTCATCGAAATTACCCCTTACACATACCAAATTTACATTAGTATTTTTCTTGAAAATCACCTTTCAATACACGCACGCACCCTGTTAGAAAATACTTATTTTTAATTGAAACCTTTCATAAACACATTTCTGGATTAGTTATGAGCTAAACCTCCTTAGGTTACTTAATTACCCCCATCGATAACTTCACTTTACCATTTATTTTATTTCACGTACATTAGTTAATTTTTTCACTTTACCTATTCACATTATCTTTCAACTGAAACACATATTAATTTCATTCAAGTTAGGTTGTCTTTTCTTATATTCACAATGTAACCCATTTCTTGACATGTTCCACTTTTCATTATCTTTTCTTGGAATCATCCAATATTCACGTACTTTAACGGGCTCCACACCGCCAGCTATGTTACCATATGCTCTGGTTAGTGATTTTGGATCTTTTACCCTAGGGCTCCTATCCGTCCTTAATTATTTCTGGTGTCATCTATGTCCATATTAATGTGTTTTAAAAAAAAATTCAAATTTTCACATTATCACACTTTTCTTTACCGGCCAAAGCCAAAACCCTAGGTTTCACCCCAACTTGTGTTACACTTTCAAATCATCATTTATTGTCCTCTATAAATTTGAATTGATTTTATCCTAAAAATCACTTTCAATTAGAAACATTTTGTGTAACACCTTTTTCAACATTTTTTTTCATAAAAATGTTCATCTTTACGTAAAATTATCATTTTACCCTTTTATTTCCAAATTTGTAATTTTCTCCATTTTCACAAGTGTTATTTCTAAAAAATATTGTTAAGTTACACCCACTAACTTCTTAAATATGTCAACCTAATAACACTAATTTAACACTTTGGAGTAACATACTCATCAAGTTGAAAATATCTTTATTTCATTACTTTATTTACTTGAGAAAACCCTTTTGGCCTTTAGGAGACTACTTAAAAAAAAATTACCATTTTTTCACTTGTAGTCTTAAAAAACCTTTTAATATATTTTCCACACCTTTTAACACAATTTAAGTGCTGAAATTTCTACTTTCTTTATTTCATTTTTAAATCCAATAAAATCTTCATTAAACTTGTTTATATGTTCATCATCAAAATACTACAAGTTTATATACATAAGAAGATGTAGTTTTAGTTTCAAAAAATCCTATTAAATGGGTCTAACATACGGTTCGTTCTAGAAATTTCACAATATTGGCTTAAACATGCTTTTCAAGTTAAATGACATTTTTATTTCTTCAAAACTAGAGTAAATGTTGATTTGTGTAAAAATCCCAATTTTCACTAGAGAACCTTAAGACATTTGTTTTTAAAATATTTTCAAGAAGAAAAATATCATTTCAAACATTTCATTCCATAAAATGTTTAGATATCAAGATTTATTAAAATATATCATTTGTAACAAAACTCTTGGGATATTTGATGAATCGTCTTTTTCTTTCACAAAACCATAAGAAACTACCTTTTAAATCATATATGCATTCTACTCTAACAAGCTTTAGCGATAAAACAAATAATGTGCAAAATAGAGTTCTTAAGCCAAGAGCAGAGGGTCTCACCTCAAAAGAAGCTTCAACAATAATGGATGAAGTGTAGAAGAACGTGGCGACCTCCCACCTCCTAAGGCGGCCTTAAAGTGGTTTCCTAGCTCCACCAAGCTTATCTCCTTGAATGCTCTAAAAAACCCATCCAAACTCCATATTTTCTTCTAGATTTTTTCTTCAAAAACCCCAATATATCTCCAAAATTCGTAGCTTTGACCAACAATGGTGTAAATGGGTTAATAAGGCTTAAATATGGTAAAAGGTTGTATGCAATGGTAGTTTTGGTGGATAAATGGTGGTACTAGGATAATGTGTGGTGGTTGGTGGAGGAAAAGCTCTCAAGAGCTAGAGAGAGAAAATATTTGATTCAAAATACCTCAAATGGGCCTATGTCTCATTTAAATACTCTAAAAACACTAAGGATTAAATTCTCCAAATGCCCTTACATTTAACCATTTATCCCAAGGTGAATTAAGTCTTTTGTCCCACGTTTTGATCCGAGCCGCTAAGAGCTCGACACATCATCCCATCCGATGACCCACATCGTGATAACACATTAAAAAGGGTAAAACTTTCTTGATCATTTTTTGTCATTTGAATAACCTTTACCCTCATTCAAATGAGACTTCCAACGAGGTACTAACGAGGCTAAATTCTAGGATTAAACAAGACGTGAGAAGAACCTCTTTTGAATGAGAAAGCCCCCCCGTTCAAACGACAAAAGACTTCGTTCGAACACCAACTTCTAATGAGATCCCAGAGAGCGTGAGAAATTAACCATTTTCCAGGTCATCCGAAGTTCGTTCGATAGTCATTCGAATGACTCGTTCAAACGATAGGGTCATTTCATTAGAACGACTGTAATTTTTACCTATATAAACTCTAGGTAATTTTTTTTTTGACAAGCACGAAAGCCACGAAGTTACCCAAATATGATTCAAGGTCCATCTTACCAGGTCTAAAGTCCAGGTAGATCCTTCCAAGTTACCAAATCACCTTAATACGGTCATAGTCGTGGGGACGGTTATTACATATGCTCTATGTACGATTATGACCCATAAGATCCATATGTATCAACTCCAACACGAGAATTGGTAATGGTAATTAACATTTGATAAGGACTTTGAATTTGTTTTCTTTATTGGTAAGGACCAAAAACTGAGGAAGTTGGTTTCCCAAGTGATGGTACTCACCATGTCATTCTTCATTATTCTCTAAATATTCTAAATGTTCACATGACCTAGTCGTTAACGCCAAAGGTTCCTAGAGGAATCCATGCCATTATTGCACACAACAGAAAATTTGGGAATGATTCCATCGCAATTATCGTCGGTCCTCACTCCTTGAAGTAATAGTTCATCGGATTAATCATATACGTTACACTCAAACCACTCAAACTTTACCACAAAGTTTACGTCAAAAAGTTTTCTTATGCTCATCAAGCTCTCTTTCAACCCTTCGACATACAACACATTATCTAGTTTAGAAAATCTCGGTATCTCAACACAACCACACCCTAAATACTAGACCTTCTCCCATATCTAAATGCGACTTTGCATTCCTTGTGATCCACAAGGTCAATAAAACATAACTTATCACTAGTCATGTGCCTAGAGCACCAGCTATCAAAACACTATTAGGAAGTATGTTGAACCTTGAGAATAATGTGAACAATAAGGGCTTCATGGTCTTGCTTAGGTACCCAAGTGGAGGTAAATTTTTGTTTGCCCTTATCATTGTTGGCCCTAGTCTTAGCGTTAGAAGCATTCTCAAAAGGATTAGAAAACTTTTAAAATTCTTCCATTAACCTTTGAAAAGTGGCGATTAGGAACTCAACTTGCTCTCTAAAACTAGCAAAGTCACTATAGTGGTTACGTTTTGTTCTTCCTAACTTGTAGCAAAATTCCCTAAGGTTACCTCTCCTTTTGTAATAGGTGTAAACATAGACTTTTTTGTGTATACATTGGTTCTCTCATTTAGGTTGAACTCTCTTTGGTGGGTTAAGTCAAGACTCATATGGATCTAGCACAAATTTTCTGGTGCTACATAGGAAGTGGACGCATCGTCATAACCTTTTACTAAAACATAAAGTGGGATCGAGGAACAACTTTCTGACCTTATTCTATGTATCATCTATAGTAACCTTTAATTCTCGAGCATGCTCAAAAAAAATTTCGAGTTGGGATATAAGGGCTTCAAGTTTCTCACGAGTCTCTAATGAAATTTTAATATATCTTGTAAGTTTAGCCATTTTAATGGTCAAGTCATCATTTTTCCTCTCCACTAAAATAATTATCTCTCCTAAAGAAACTCTCACCGAGGACTCCCTCTCTCTCTCGACTCTCTAAACTCTTTCTCTAAATCTAAAACCCTATGCGCCAAAATTTTATTTTACTTTTTGTTTTAAAGGACTCGACATAAAGCTCAGGATAAGAACATTGAAGGTCACTCTCTACCTCACTCAAAATGTCATCTCCCTCATTCTATCCAGAATGACTACACACACTGTCGAGGTCATCATGTTTAGTAACTTCCTTATTGGAATGCGACGAAGTTACGTCCATGTAGTGATTTATCCCTGGAATCCACTAAATCAACATCGTTATCACTAAGAGTGGCATTAATTCTAGCTTTGCCCTTGCCCTGTATCTTTAAGCTCACAACAAAATCTTGAGATTTGAGACCCTCACCCTCTCACTCATAGCATATCTCCTTATCTTTCTTAGGGTACTCTCCTCTCATTTTTCAAAATTTTTCTGCTCGATTTATACTTTTTTGAAAATTTGTTACTAAAGCCGTTTAATTCAAGATTAAACTATTTCAGTAACTCCGAACTATTTTTTGAAGAAACTCTTTTCTATAAATCAAATCAGTTTAATCACAAGATGTGTTTAAAATTATGCATGAGATTTGTTCAAGATTTGTTAACAAGTTTTGAAAAACAAAAGTCAAATAGTTTTAAATCAGCACACTAAACAGAAAAGGTTGAGGAGATGTAGAAAGATTAATGACAAGATATTTTTAACGTGGTAAAACCTCAACCAAAACATCCACGACTCCCTCTACGGAGTAAAAAGAAAAATCCACTAAAACAAATATAACAGTTACAAACTATATAACACACATGCACACAAATCAGACCTATACAAGTTTAGGAATGTACCCACTGGTGTCCTTATAACTTTTCTGCAGTTCTGATTGTTGATGTTGTTCTCCAAGTTTGCGAACTTCACTTTGTTTCAGTCCTTACGTCGACTCTTGTATCAAGATCTTATTACCAACACTTTCAGTGTTGTAGTGTGTAAGTGTTTGTGATGGTTATCTAACACATGCACGCACACACTCACGCTTATTTTTACAAACAGTCCTAGAAAATTACAAATTAGATCTATATGCAGAGATTTTTAGTTTCTCTCTTCTTAGGAAACTTTGAACCTTATTTGACCTTTAATATTAACCCAGAATCCACGGCTATCTTGCTCAGAAGACGTATCAAGATCTTAATCAATCTCAGGTTTTGAAAATATTTTTGAGATTGAAAATCACCAAGTGCGATTCCAACTAGGTCGAAGGTTTTGTTTCAAAAGAACTAGAAATAGAAAATATTATTTTAGATTTTGAGAACAAAAACATTTACAGAAAACAATCAACAGTAGATTTCTCAAGATGAGAAACTATAAATGCAGATTTGGGTGTGATGTAACATAAAATGCTCAGATCTAAAATTTCTATGAAACAGAAATGTAGATCTAGCTTAATGCTTAAGTTGGAAACAAGATCATAACACAAAGAGGTTACAGCACGAAACAACTTAACAAACCAACTCTCAAACTATCAAACACTCAAGGTTATGTTTGGTATATAAATGGTTTTGAAGAGGTTAGGGTTTGAAAGATGTTTTAGATGATTTAGGGTTAGGGTTTCTAACTCTCGCTCTCTCTCTCGTTTCTTTATCTCTTCTCTCTCTACTCTCTTCTCTCTCTAGAAATGACGAAATGATTAAAGCTTCTAAATGGCTGAGAGTAAGGCTCCTTATATAGGGGGCTGAGAAGAATCGAGAATGGGGTTCAAAATCAAGGGCTACGATTTAGTCTTTAGCTGTTGACTTTGATCCAACGGTATAATAGAAGCGGTGGATTAAAATGCTTTTGATTGGTTTAAGAGGGATTCATAGGGATTAAGCCAGAATGCATGCAGATCGTTGATTACAACAATCCAAGGGCAGGAAATGAGCAAGGCTTATATCTCACAGAAGAAACACAAATCGGACCGATATCAGGCTGACAGGTGTAAGGCTGAGATTGATGCTGAAACGCGTGTTTTGAGAATAATTACTCAAACACCTTTAAGTCTTTAACCCTTTCGGTTTCTACCCTAGTGAATTTCCAGAGATAAAATCAGTAATTCAAAATTGCAGATTGACCCGAAAACTTTTAATTCCATTTTTAAATTAGAAAAAAATGGCTTTAAAAATTATTTAAAATTCCCAAAAAATCATTAAAATTCAATTTAAAGGAAATTAATATACACAACACACTTATAACCAATTATATGCAATATGCAATGTAGGAATGCAATACTAATGTGTGTGAGTGTTGGTAAATATACCTTAGATCAAGAAGAATAAAAATAAGAGAAGGATTGAGGCTCTTTGGTTTCTAGGATGGGACTCAATTTTGTTTCTATTTCCAAACTAGATGAGCACTTATACAATATAGACTCAAGTGAGTCAAGAGTATAAGGTGCTTTATTTTTATCATCCTCAAAACTTATGTTTTCTTTGGAAGTATTTTATTTCCTTTTATTGAGAATTTTTTGAATTTTTTTGCAAAAAGGGCAAGATTATCGAGATAAAAAAGTATACTCGGAGTCAGAAGAAACCTCCTCTTTCCTTTTAAATTGAAATTTTAAAGCAATTTTCTTTTCTGTAGGTTTAACAGTTTTAAGAAATATATCGATTTCAAAAGTCTGAAGGTCTCCAACGAGTTCTTATAATCCAAGCATATCTAAACTTTCGTATGAATTATGGACAATGACCTTATGAATAAATCAGGTTGGAAGGGATCTCAATTTTCTTTCTCTCAACGCACGTCTCAAGAATTTTCTCACCCAAGTCAAAACTATAGTTTACGATATCAAACAATCGTGCATAATATTCATCAAATGAATCACTCTCTAGCATGGTCATCATCTCAAACTGTGTGGTGAGATTTTGAAGCTTAGAAACTTTCATATCATTACTTACCTCGTGAGTTAGCTGGAGAGTATCCCAAGCTTCCTTAGACGTGGTGCACATTTTGATGTTACGGAACTCGTCTGGGGTGATGGTTCCAGAAATGGAACTTAAACCACGTGAGTTCAAATTACTCCATTTTAGTTATCCTCCGTCTAAGAGGTGAAAAGTTAAAGACCTATG
This sequence comes from Sambucus nigra, assembly GCA_949130495.1. Classification (NCBI taxonomy): domain Eukaryota; kingdom Viridiplantae; phylum Streptophyta; class Magnoliopsida; order Dipsacales; family Adoxaceae; genus Sambucus; species Sambucus nigra. The sequence goes on from OX422213.1 coordinate 582,840,146, forward strand.
ACAACGAAATTGGTCATGGTGGGTGGTGTCCACCGTCTTTCACAAATAAGACAGACACACTCGTCTATCACTTTCAAAGTCGACATCATTCTAGATTTTCAGTAAGCTTAATTATACCCATCGAGAATAGGTAGACTTTATGCAAATTATCCATATAAACCGAGATTTAAAAGATCACACAAAAACTAAGTGTAACGGGTTCTGATACCAATCTAAGAAAGCAGGGTTTGCATAGATAGTCCGTATATTAGGTTACACACACAATATTTAATTTTTTAGTCCCAATGTTATCTTAATTATTTTAAGTTATGCATGCAAGATGAATTCCAAATTAAATGATCCAATCAAAAATTAAACCTAGCACATAGAAGAATAAACTAAGGAAAAATCTCTTTCGGGCAAAACCTAGATTTCAACACTATTTAGAATTTGACACACTGGATGACTTAGAGAGTACTTAGAGCTCCACTAAGTATATTGGACAGATGTTAACTTCTCCAATAGATACGACATAGTCCAACACCATCCACAAGAATCATCTCTTACTATGGTATCCACCGATCAACCTCAGAATATCAGAATTCTTTTTTCTTCAACTGAGAGCCTCGGCTCCACAAATTAGCAGTAGAGTAAACTCTATAAGGTTTCGATGTTATGTATGGAAACTTGGGGGTTTAACAAAATCCAAAAAATCATATAAGGGATGTAAGATTTGGAAAACAAAAGTGTTTTTAAGTAACATAAAGAGGAAAAAATTTGGTGCAGGTATTGCAATTGATTTTCGATAAAAGAGTTATGAGAAACTGATAAAAAATCATTTTATAAGGAAATACATATTCGAGGCAGAGGTTTTGTTTGAATAAAATTGAACTCTCGTTCCAAAGAAAATAATAAATTCATTATAATGAGGTGAAATCTCATTCGAATGAGACGCCGGTTTTGTTTAATCATCCTCCCAACGACCTTCCTACGAAAGTGGTTCTGTCAAACAGAGCCCCTTTCGTTTGAAGTTCGTTAGAATTCTATTTTAACGAAAGCAACGCTTCGTTCTAACGTGATTTGATCTCATTTGAACGAGAATAGGATCTCATTCTAACAAGATTGGATCCTCTTTCCAATCAACTAAAAATTAAAAAAAAAACAGAATCAATTTATAGAAAAAATCCTCAAGTAAAAAACAAACATTCCAGAATGGTTTGACCGAGTAAAATCTAAACCACAAGTTCTTATATATCCACAAAAAGTTTTTCATGATTCCAAAGGGTTGAATCTCATACATGAAGCTCATCTTTAAATAATCGTGGAGGCCAATGTGAATATATTGTTGGATTTAAACCTTGATTTGTAATGAGGTGCGCAAAAATACCTAAGCTACGAGAAATTATAAATTCTTGCTCTTATAGATATACTAACATGGCATATGAGAAATAGTATAAACAACGAGAAATATGAAAGAAAAGAAAATAAGAAGGAAATAATATTATTTTCTCAACTCCTGAGAAAATCGTGATAACCTAAGGGTTAATATCCCTTTGTTCATCACCCACCATCTTCCAGCAAGGCTCAATCTCACTTGGTTATCCATAAAGTTCATGACCTTTATTTGTGGACTTCTACTTCTCAACTCCATGGACATAATCAAGTAGTTTTTGACCTACTCCCCCTCTTTCCCATTTCCATAATGGTGGATCCGCGATCTGCTGTTAAGTCCATAACCTTGGTCAAGCTTTGTCCAGCCTTAAGCCTTATAGTTAACTCAGGCTAAATATTCCTAAGACTATTCGTTTTTACCTCAAGCTTTAAGAAAGAGGCCCTCACCATACAACGATAACTAGTCTTGGCAAAATAGTGTTGCGGCTTTAGCATCGAATACCATCTCAAGTTACTAGGCATAATATGATATTACCCAAACGTCCGCAGCCTCAAATAAGGAGTTAGAACCCATGATCTTCAAATAACAAGTGTGTTTCAATAAAATAAAAGTTTTAGACCCTAATTATCTCATAATTCAATTCCTCAAAGATCAACAGTACAATCCTAAACAAGACCTCATAAGATCAATAAGAACATCCTTAAAATCTCATAGTCATAAACTTACAATCTCTAAATAAGGACCCCAAATGAAAACCTTTAAAACATGGATTTAAATTCATAGTATCAGTCCCTGGCCTGGAAACTCAATAAAAAGTAGATAGTTATGAGCTCTAATCCCGTCATATGATGAACAATAAACCTCTATGTCCTAAAACCAAAAACACTCATAATACATGCAAGGGCTCATGTCATTTGAAAGAAAATATGGTATCCGGGGTTTTAACAAGGAAGAAGAGGCTGAGGATAGATTCCTTACTTAATGGAAAGTTTCAATGAACATTAGCTAGTGTCGCCTCTAACCGCCCCCTTTAATATGGTGAAACTAACTGTCCACATCATCCTTTCTGATTTCACCTCCCCCCCCCCCCCCCCTAAAAAAATCTCATTTTTTATCTCTAAATTGAGAAATTAGGGGCTTAGTAACTTTATAAGGTTTGCTAAGGGTTGATATTTATGAGAAATACAAGGGAACCTAGTGTTTCCTCTTTTGTAATTTCTTTTTCCCAATTACCCATCTAAAAAGGCTTCTAGAACCTTCTAAACTTAGTTACAAGCTATCATCTAATTAGGCCACGTCATCTTCTTATGTGCCTAGCCTTTCCAATTCCATGCCACTAAACATCCTTCCTTTGCCTCCTTATACTTCAGAGGCCGTGGACTTTTTCTCTAGAACTCCATTAATGTTCATGGACTCCTATATGGCCATGACCTCTTAGGATTCTAGGGTCATTACAGTTGAGGTGATTAACTTGGGTTGAGCTCCAAGGTACGTTTGTGAGACTGGTGAGCGAGGAGTCAAGGTTGCAGTGGAGATTTGAGAAAATTCATCCATTTAATAAATTAGTGGATACCAAGGCCCGAGGTTTGTAATGGTCAAGTCGAAGCTTTGGTGAAGATTGACAGAACTATTACTATAGAGGTTGAAGGTTCGTAATGGCAATAATTTGTAGTTGCGGTCAAATAAAGGATTTTAAGTAGTGATAGTGTCTTTCTCCCACCTCGTCCCAATATGAAAGGTTACAGAATATTCTCCCATATAAGGCAGCGTAAGGGCATTCTTAATAGTAGCTTAATAGGTGTTACTGTACACAAACTCTACTAAAGGTAGGTGGTTTTCCCAACTTACCCAAAAATTAAAAATATATTCCCTTTGAATATCTTTTAGGGTCTTATTGGTTCTCTCTGTTTAGCAATATGTATGTGAATGAAAGGTTAAGCTAAAGTCTAGCCACGCCCCCATTTCCCTTTGGAAGCATTTCCAAAATCCTGAGGTGAATCTAGAGTTGCTCTCAGACACTACGGTGATGGGATATCCATGGGGTCTTACAATCTCCTTGTTGAAATATTTGCCAACTGATCAACATTGTCCATGGTCTTGACAACCAAAAATTATGCGAACATTTTTTAGTCTATCGATAATAATCCAAATGGAATCCATTCCTCTTTGTTTTCGTGATAGTCCAACTAGAAAATCCATGGAAATATATCCTAACTTCCATAATGGGATAGGTAAAGGCTACAACAACCCAATTGGTCTTTGGTGCTCATCCTTAACTTGCTAAATAACTAAGAGATTAGAAACAAATTCCATTGTCTCCTTATTTATCTTAGGAAATAAAAAGCTTTCCAATATAAAATGGAGTTTGGAAAGTATCATTCCTCATTTTTGGTGATTTCAAAGTGCATTGCAAAAATGAGGAATGACACTTTCCAACACCTCAACCTTGATCTCCTCATTCCGCAACACACAAATTTTCATCTTAAAGCGTAAAGTTATGTGTTCATATATGCTAAAGGTTGATCTATCTCCAATACATTTGCAGATCTTTTATAGCTCAGGGTCCACAACATGTTTGACCCTCATTCTTTTCAATCAACTCTAGTTCAACAATAAGGGAACATAAGTGTCTGTCACCTCTCTGGCCATTGATCTAAATTCCCATAGTATTCATTTTTTTAGGATGTGTTCCTAATTCGTTATCCTTAAACCATGAAGGGAATTTATTATATTGAGGGCATCAACCATTGCATTAGCCTTTTCGGGGTAATACTTAATCGTATAATCATAGTCTTTGATTAACTCCAACAATATCCTTTGCCTCTTATTCAGATCTCTTTGGATGGAAATATATGTTAAAACCTCATGGTCTATGAATATTTCACAAGTATTCTCATATAAATAATGTTTCCAAAATTTTAAGGCAATGACTACATCTACTAACTCTAAATCATAATTAGGGTAGCTATTACCATATGGTTGCAGCTGTCTAGAGGCATAGATAAAAACCTTCCCACTCTTAATTAACACAAAGGGTAGGCCCCGACCTTAAGTATCACTATAGATAATATAACCTCCATCTTACTTAGGTAAAGTTACAATGGGAACAAACACCAACTTTCTCTATAATTTATGAAAACTCTCTTCACAATCCACCGACCAAATAATTTTTTTTATCCTTATGTATTAATTGGGTCAAGGGAACAACAATTTTTTAAAATCCCTAACTCTTATTTTATCCTTATAGGTCGAGGAAGCTTCTTTCCTCAATCACAGTTGTTGGTCTCTCTCATTAATAATGGCCGCGGCCTTTTCTGGGTCCATGACCAATCCATCTTTGTTCAAATATGGCCAAGGAAAGCTATCTGCTCAAGCTAGAATTCACACTTGAAACACCCTAAAGACTCCACAAAGGTGTTCCTCATGATATTTTGTGGTCTTATAATAGATCAGTATGTCATCAATGAAAATAATTACAAACTTGTCTAGGAATGGTTAACCCAAAATGCATCACCATAAACTCATAATGAGCATAACTACGTCTAAAGGTTATTTTATTAACATACTAATCCCTGATTTTAAGTTTTTGGTATCCAAATCTCAAATCAATCTTAGAGAAATATCCAAAATCCTTTAGTTATGTCTATGTTTATAAATGATAATATATTTATTTGCCATGTTTATGTTAACTAAATGGGTTGACAACTAAACCATTCCCAAGATCACCTCAAAGTCTTCCATCTGTAAGGGAATCAAGTTAACTACAAATCACTGTTCTCCTACCTCTACGGCATACCCCTTGAATATGGTCGCAAACTCGGATGAAACTCCTATTAGGTATCGATTAATAAGGGAGGGTTCAAGGTCTAAGGCCTTATCTTTATCTTCCCTGCGAAATTAGTGGATACAAAAGGGTGTGTGGCTCCTAAATAAAATAGAGTGTAAGAATTTATATCATAAATAGTAATTGTACCTGATATAATGTCCTCGACCTTGTCGACATGCGTAGCATTTATTGCAAAGACTCTAGATGGACACTACGGATTCTCCACATATTTCTCTGCAGTCTATAGTCATTAACTTGTAGACTGGTTTGCCACAATTGTAATATCTCATTCCCAATGTTCAGGCCTTGGCAAAGTTCCCCTTCTTATCGCAATTAAAATAAGTTATTCCCACGATTTCCACCTTATTTTATTGATTTCCCTTTACGATACTCTGATTAGGCCGTGACTTCTGAGCTTAGTACCATAGATTCTCGTATTTATTTCCTCCTTCATCTATGCACTTTCTATTTCCCCATTATCCTTCAACATGTCCTCAATGTCTTGTTCCATGATTTGATCCACCTCAACTAGTTTTGCATAAATCCATAACCTCAGCCCCACCACCCTACTATGGGGTCTATGTATTAATCCCCTTTTAAACTTCTTAGCTTTTATATTCATCCACGAACATATTTTTTTGAGTTAGCTTCATAAATTCCACTTCCATATTCTCTTTGGCCACAACCGGGAAATACTTTTCGAGAAAAAACTCCTTGAATCTGGCCCAATCAATGGCTGTGACCTCTCCTCGTAATTGGGTCCTCTTGATCATCATCCACCAGTGATTAACATTGGCCTCAAACATATGGGAGGCAACAAAGAACTTTTTTCCCCAATATAATTTAAAACTCCAAAGACTTTCTCCATTTTCCTTATCCAAGCATCGACCTTCAATGGATTAGGCTGCCTCTTTAGGGGCTCATGCCCTAAATTCTTAAAATTCTTGATGATGCAGCCCACTGGCCTATCTTTAGCTATCCTTATATCCCTGGACCTAGCTAGAGCTTCTACAAACCAACTACCACCTCAAGAACTCGATCCGCGACCGATTTACTATTATTATCCGTGACACCATTTACTCTTTAGTGGTTACCTCTTGCCATAGCTTCCTGATAAATATCACACACGTGTAAGCCTGTAATCCTAGGTCTCTAAATAAGGCTACCTAAATAAAAAATAATTTTAACATTCCTAAATTTTACAAGGTTAAATGCTCTAATACTAATTGTAATGTTCCGCTGCTTTCCCTACTAGGCCGTGGCCATTAAGTCACTTGCTCTGATGGTTAAAAGTCAAAATTTAATTATTAGGGAACTTACATTATGCATCCTATAAAAGGGCCTCAGCTTTATATCAGAGTTTGCAGAATAATTTACTATTACAAATTAATAATGCATAACAGAACACTAAATTCATTAATAAGCATTAATGTCTCAAATACAAGCTTCAAAACCATTTCTCTTAAAAATGCTTTGCATAAAGACATAAAACTACTTAAATACAACTAAAATCTATAAATTCTAACATGTATTAATTTAAAAACTCCTAACAAACTATATAATTCAATAAATCCTTCGTGTCCACTCATGACATCCGCGACATTTGAACTCTGTGTATATTTATCTTGAGGAAATAAGAAATATGAAAGGGATGAGATTAAATATCCCAACAAGGGTTAACTCAATAGTCCTCAACCACGTTTCAAGGTTAGTATTTACAGAGACAATAATTATATCAATAAGGCTTATGAAAAATAGTATAAATAAGGATAACTATGCAATAAAAGTAAATAGGATGTAAAGCATATTATTTTACCCACCCCTCAAAATTTTCCAATGACCTGAGGCTCAATGTCCCTTAGTTCATTACCCCTCGACTTAACCCAAGGCTAAATCTCCCTAAGTTCTCCCCAAAGTCTAGAGCCTTTATTTTTGGTCTTTGACTTCCCAACTCCATGGCGTTATCCGAGGTGTCTTTCACCTAGTCATGACATAGGCCTCCCATCATGCCCAATTATAGAATGGAGGATCAACAGTTTTTTGTTAACTCTATAATCTTGCTTGAGCTCTGTCAAGGTGTAAGCCCCATAGTTAACTTAAAATCCATCTCCCTATGACTAATCGTTTTGACTTCAAGCACTAAGCAAGAGGCCCTCACTAGACATTGTACCCTAGTTTGGAAAAATAATGTTGCGGCCTTAGTAATGAATACATTTCAAGTTACTAGGAACAATATGATATTTCCCAAATGTTCGTGGCCTTAAAGAAGGATTTATAACTCCCTATATTCAAACGATAAGGGTATTTTAGTAAAATAAAGGTTTTAAACACTGATTATATCATTACTCAATTCCTCAAGGATTAAAGGTTAAATCCTATACAATGTCTAATAAGATCTATAAGTATATCCTCAAAACCTTAGATTATGTGCAAGGTCTCATCTCAACTGATTAAAAATATGGAAAATGTGGTTTTATTAAGGAAAAATAGGCTGAGGATAGATCCCTTACCTTATTAGACAAGTCCGATGAACTGTAGCTAGCAGTCGCCTCTAAATGCATCCTTTTCCTTCAATAAATAGTAACAGTACATGACTACCTTTCCGACAACACATCCTCCTCTATTTAAAATCTCTCTCACTCTATGAAGTGGGAAATTAGGGTTTTAGTAACTTTAAGAGGTGTGCCAAGGGTTGATAATTGTAGGAAACACTAGAGAAGACAAAAAAATTATCCATCTACGTGGACCAATTACAAATGGACACTTGTCTCATTACGTGGAAACAGTCCTAGTCATCAGTCACTTAGTCATCCCAGAAGATAGCTGCTCAACAAGTAGGCCAACCAAAATGAAGAATACAGGCGCAGTAGATAAATAGTCACCATATGGGAAACAACCAAGGGTCATACTACATATGTTCAAGACTATAAACCATCACATTCATTATATACGGGTGTAAATGCTTGAATATATAAAGGCATTCCAACCCTTGATCTCCGGATCACTACAAATACATTGTAATCCTTTCACAAAAGAACAGATATAACGGATTCTAGACTATGCTTCTTGTAGAAAGAGTACCTAGATTTCTGTAATCGCTCAAATTAATACAATAACAATGGACATAGGCTTTTCTTCACAGCTGAACCACTCCAAAAACTCCTTGTCTCTTGTGTGTTTATTTCATTGCATATTATATTTTATCTATGATTAGAAAATTAGATATATTCCTTTTTTTACATCGACAGATTGGTGCCTCTATGGGAACGTGTGTTCATTATCGTTTTCTATTACGTATGTCTTTATTCAAGGAAAATGAATAATCCTGAGAGTAGTAACTGGAATGAAGGCAATACTACTATCCCATATGCTCTGCGTACAACAACCGACTTGAATGGAATTCTAACTAGTATTATCAAAGGTCAAGATGCCATGAAGTAAACCATGAGACAATTGGCTCAATTATTACAAGCCAGGTCTCTATCTCTTTCTAGGTAAAATACGACTCAATCTCTGAGGAGAGAAATGCCACCTCCGCCTCCTAGGACTAGCTGACATAGTCATTCCAGGTTTTCACGTGATAGGTATTATCATGCGGGAGTAAGCTCATCACTTAGATCCACAAAATTCTATGACAACCATTCTTTCTCTCCTGAAAGGCCAAGCATTTTAGAAAGGCTGAGTAGAGCCTCACCTTTCGATTGCTTGGGACCCCGAGTAAATAGGAATCCCACAAGGAGTTATCCAAACCATCTGAACACCCAGCCTAATATCATGATGTGTCAGTCTGATCCAGGTCAAGCGTCCGTTGATCTTTGCACGTCGAGCAGACTTCTCACAAAGAGAGCTGAGCACAAACACATGGTCGTGATGGAGGATCTGTTTTTAATAGATATAATGTGATCGATCGAACGATTAGAAGATTAGATGGAAGAAATGGCCAAGATAAAGAACCCATTGCAGCGAAATTTTGTCAAGGGATCTCCCTTCATCCAAGCCATTGTTGATTTCCCAACTCCATCCAAGTTTAAAACCCCAGTAGTTAGCCTTAAATATGATGGTAAAACAGACCCAGTTTTACACATTAAGCAATATCATACTGCATCTTACATATATTCTCTTCCTAATGAAAAGAAATGTTGAGCTTTTTCAATAATAACTACTAGTTCAGCCTAAATATGGTACACCAACTTGCCCTGAGGAGAAATTGCTAACTTTAATAAACTTTCTAAGTTATTCATCGGTAACTTCTGTTTTGAGGGCAAGATAGTTAAGAGCGTAGACCATCTCCTAAGTGTCAGGTAGTGAGCAGGAGAAATCACCAAAGAGTATATTACTCATTTCAATAATGAGAATCTAGAAGTGGTTGATTATGAAGACAACACAGTCATCACCGCCTTGATGGGTGGATTAATCCCAGAGAAGCTATACTATGCTTTGGCAAAGGATCCTCCCAAAACCATAACAGAGCTAATGGACAAGGCATAAAAAATCATGAATATTGAGGAAGCAATGGCTGCAAAGCAAAGTCCTGCCACTAAGCCTGAGAAGAAGGAACATAAGCAAAAGAAAGATGAGAATCCCAAAAAGTATAAAGTATATACTCCGTTGACAGTCAGTATCCATCATATCTGAGAAGAAGTTAGGGAACAATAAAGATTTGAAGTGGCCCGAGAAGCTGAGGGAACCCCCCCCCCCCCCCCCAATAAGGAGGATAAATCTAAATATTTTGAATTCCATAAGGATCATGGACACACGATAGATCATTGTATTGCTTTAAAGAACGAAGTTGAGTCCCTTGTGCACCAAGGAAAGTTAAGCAAATTAGTTGATCGATATGAAAGTCGAGAAGCGGGAAGAAGGAAAATTCTCCTTGAAAACCTAGAGAAGGTAGGAAACGAAATCATGAAGATGGTTATGATGATGATCCTGACTTGCCAAAGAAGCTAGAGCAACCAAAAATTGAGGTAACCATGATAAGTTTTTGTTCTTTTGATTCTCATGTCATCACAGGTGGAGATGCCAGAGTAGGAGATCAAACTGTAGAAATAAAGGCCTACCTGATTGAAACACAAGGCTGCTCCTCTATACAACGAATCAATTTGAATGATGATGATTAACCCCGAAAAGTAAACAAAGATAAACTGGTCATCGACTTTTCCAAAAATGATCTCTCTAGAGTACTATATCCTCATGACAACCCACTTGTAGTTATGTTTAGAATCCAGGATGCCATCATCGCTAGGTTCTTGATAGACAATGGAAGTTTAACTAATATTATGTTTTATCCTTGTTTTCAGAGTTTGGGCTTAACACTTAGCCAATTAGAACCATATCACAGACCTTTGATTGGATTTTTAGGGTAAAAACTTTATCCCTAAGGAATAATCAAGTTTTAAGCGTTGTTCGACATTGGTCAGCAAGTTGAACAAAAAAGATACATTTCTTTATTATGGATAAAAATGTTCAATCTACTTACAATGTGATCTTAGGCAGGGTAGGACTAAAGAAATTTGAAGTTGTAACATCCATAGTCCATCAATGTTTGAAGTTTCCTACTCACTTTGGGGTTGGTGTCGTGAAAGGTGATCAAAAGGTAGCTTGAGAATGATATTACTCCTCAGTCTAGCAGGATGACTTGGTCGATGTGAAGAAAAAGACCACTACTTACCACGTTGACACTCTAGAGCCTAATAACGAATAGATCTAGTCAAATGGCAGATAGTAGAAGCAACTGAAAGCATAATTTTGGATGATGAAAGACCATAAAGGACCACCACAATTGGCTCCACATTGCCCCCACACCTTCAAAAGGAGATGATTGCATTCCTAAGGGAACGAAATAACGTATTTCCTTAGAGTCATAAGGATATGTATGGGATTGATCCCAACTTTCTCTGTCATGAGATCAATGTTAACAAAGATGCTAAGTCGATCAAACAAAAGCGCAAGGTGTTCAGTCGTAAGAAAAATCAAGCCGTACAAGAAGAAGTTAAAAAACTACAAAAAGCCCAATTCATTGAGGATGTCAAATATCTAGCATGGTTGGAAAATTTTGTGATAATTAAAAGGTAAAATGATAAGTGGCGAATGTGTGTAGATTTTACTAATATTAATAAATCTTGTCCAAAGGACCATCTTCCTTTGACCAGAATCGATCAATTGGTTGATGTCATATCAGGACATGAGTTGTAGAGTTTCATGGATGCATATTATGGGTATAATAAGATAAAAATGAAATCGGAGGACAGGTAAAGCACTTCTTTTATTACTAACCGAGGTACTTATTGCTACAATGTAACGCCCTTTGAGCTTAAAAACACTGGAGCAACGTACCAGAGGTTAGTCAATAAGGTGTTTGAAGAATAGATTGGAAAAAATATAGAGGTGTATATAGAAGATATGCTGACTAAAAGAAAAAAAGCTTCAAATCATATCAAGGACCTCAGTTAGACTTTCAAGCAGTCGAAAAAGCATTAAATGAAATTGAATCCATCCAAGTTCATGTTCGGTGTGTGAGAAGAAATGTTCCTCAGATTTATATTGAACCAAAGAGGAAATAAAGCTAATAATGCCAAAATTAAAGCTTTGATAGAGATGCGATCGCCGATCTACAAAAAACATGGTCAAAATCTTACTGGTAGAGTGACTGTTGTAACCGGTTTGTTTCTCGAGCAACGTATATGTGTTTGCCTTTCTTTAAGGTTTTTAGAAAGACCTTTGAGTGGAATATATAGTACTAATAAGAATTTTAAGAGTTGAAAAAGTATATGGGATCTCCACCATTATTGGCAAGATAAATCTTGGGAGAAAAATTATACTTGTATTTAGCTAAATTTTAAGTCCGATGTTAACTAGGCATTAGTTTGACTGGAGAATGGGATCCAAAAACCAGTCTACTATACCAGCAAAGCATTTAGGGGAATGGAAATTAGGTACCTACGCTTGGAAAAACTATCCTTACCTTTCATTGAAGCCTCCATGCGAATGAAGGCTTATTTTGAAGCACACTCCATAATAGTGTACACTGATCTCCCTCTTCGGCAAGCAATTCACAAACCCAAAAAGTCAAGTAGGTTAATATATTGGGCAGTAGATCTGGGAGAGTACGACATCATTTACGAGCCAAGGTAATCATTCAAAGGGTAAGCTTTGGCAAATTTTATTACGAAATTCACCTATCTAGAGGTTATCGACCATCCAAACTTTTCGGCCGAGCAGACTTCTTCGGAAGAGAGCACTCAAGAGATGGCTCAGAAGTATGTAAAAGAAAGTAAAAATATATTCCACCGCGGAGTTTTATATATTGAAATCTTTAATAATGATATTCCATTATGTGAAGGGATCTTCATGTGCCATTGGTAGTGGGGAAGGTATCATACTTAACACTCCTGACAGTATTGATGTTTAATATGCCCTCAGGCTTTAGTTCAAGGTATCAGCTGAGTACGAGGCTTTGATTGCTGAGTGGGAGTTAGCCCAATCATTAGGTGCCGAACAAGTAGTAGCGTACAGTGATTCACAATTAGTTATCAACCAAGTTCTTCATCTATTTGGAGTCAAGGGAGAGTTGATGACTAAATACTTGACTAAGGTAATAGAAGTCATTTACAAATTTCTAGGCATGAAAATGAACTGGGCACCAAGGATATGCAACGCTCAAGTTGACGCTCTTTCTCGGCTGGAGAAGGTATACCGATTCATCTGGAAGAACATCATATGTAGATATCTCATGTCTTATGCCTTCATTATTAACCATGAAACCCAATTCGATAATGATTAATTTGAAGAATACCATGTCAATCTAAGATCCAAAAACTTCACTCTGCACTAGGGCATCCACAAAGCAATGGTCAAACAAAAGTGAAAAATAAAACCTTGCTTATTGGACTGAAGAAGAGGCTTGATGCGGCCAAAAGTAATTAGATTAATGAATTGCACTATGATCTTTGGGCTTAAAGAACAACGTCAAGGACAGCAACCGAAAAGACAGCTTATATGCTTGCATTTGGGACAGAAGCCATGGTACCAGCCGAGATAGGCCTATCAACTCATAGAGTGCTGAACTTTGATTCTCCCAAGAATAACCTGATAAGAAGATTATATTTGGACATGCTAGAAGAAGTCCTAGAAAATGCTACCATAAAAAATATAGTGTATCAACAAAGGACTGCTCGCTTTTACAACAAAAGGGTCAAGCCGGCCAACTTAAAAGAAGACGACTACTTCCTTAAGAAATTCATCCAGAAGGGCAATAATCTTGAAGCCAATTGTCATGTCCCATATCGTATTTCAGCGTTAATCAGACTATGGACCTTTCGGCTAGAGACACTTAATGGGGAAGAATTCAAGAACCCTTGGAATGCCTAACACCTCCGCCGTAAATATTATTTGTGAATAGTGACATTGGAATATTGTATTCTTTTTTTCTTTATGTTTAATAAAACTTTATTTCAAGTTTAATAAAATATCTTAATTTTAGTTTCCTAATTTTTTTCGGTGTACGGTAAGATACATCCCCAGAAATAATAAAAAAATGTCTCTTAGTCTTCAGCCCTTGCCGATCAACAGATGATAATAACTACACAAACTACATGACTCAAATACTTAATCAGGTTGAACTTATCAAGTTCGAGATGCGTCAATAGCTTAACAAGAAGTTCGAGATGCATCTATAGATTAATAGGCAGTCGTGTTCTACCAAGCTATTACTTCATATATGATTTCGTATTAACAAGTCATGAGTAAGAAGTCAGTAAAGCTCCACGTATTAACACAAGAAGCTTTACCCGACGAAGTTAAACACATGAATATACACATATATTCCTAACATACTTAGTCACCACTAGTAACTTAGTTCATGTATGACTTCGTCTTTGACAGGTGAAGAACAAGAAGTTTGAAAATTTTTGTATACAACTCAAGTAGTTAAAAACAAGTTTTACCCGACTAGGTTAAATACATGAATGCATCCATACATTCCTTATACACTTGATCGCCACTGATAACTAATGATATAAATTGAACTAACAAAACTATTTGTAGTTTCATATAAGTGCATTGGTAGAATCTAAGGACCTGCAATCATAGTTTGATAACTTATCATCAACCAAATATTTTAGTCGACTGACTAATTTATTAATAACAAGAACAAATATTTTTATTCAACTACTAAAGATATTACATTCAATATTAAGCAAATTATTTAGCTGGACATTTCCCTTGTTCTTTAGCTATTTCAAAAGAGGTTTGTTGCACCCTGTCCATCCCAGCAGGAGGGTCATCCATAGTATAGGGGAAATTTATGTGATTAAAATCCCTCAGAATTTGCCTATTTATGCTGCTCGGCCAGTTGATCAGATGAGGAGGACAAATTATTTCGTGCACTTCATGAAAATCGTAATCTACCAGGTATTTGGTGATTAAACAATGAGGAATTGCATAAGGAGGGATCCACGATATGGACAACTTAAATGGAGTCTTGTCACAATGCAACAAAACTGGTTCATTCCAATACCATAACTCACTATTTTGGTAATATTTCAGTGAGGTCATCAAGTTAGTCCATCCCCATCTGTAACCTTCACGATGACTTCGTACAAGATGATCATCTACATGGCTGAGGGCCTCATTATAGCCTTTCATCCAAACCTCCCTAGGTTTCTTGTGAAATTGAAAGGTTAACATTTCAACCCGATGTTGAAGTTTCTTCAAGACATCACTCTTGACTTTCAACTAGGCGGATTGATCGACAATAGTTTTATCCTTAGCTTCCAACTGGATAGAAAAGTTAGTAATGCCCTGACTCTTTTCTTTTAACTGGGCGGCTTGGTTGGCTAGAGTTTTTCTAGGTCTTTCCTCATCCACAGTTGGTCGGGTAGTCACCCTTTGCCTGGAAGTTTGCCAAGTTTTTTTTTCAATGCTTCAAGTTCCTCTACTAACCTGACATTATCGATTTCCAAGAAAGAAGCACCTTCATCAGTAGCAATGTAGATGATTTCTTCAGGCTATCTAGTTCATTTTTAGTCGATTATTTTCCCTTTCAATAAATATGCCTATCTCTCGAGGTTCGTCAACTTTTCGGTTCAACAAGAATTCCTTTCTCCTATACAGGGAGGCACACTTTTCAATTTTCTTCTCAAAGACCCATAATTCACTCAATCCTTTATACTTAGCTTCATAGTCATCGTGGAGTGAAGCCAAAGAAAATTTATGTTCTTCTTGCAAATCTTTAATCATCTCATAATATTCAACATTATTCGTTACTGCCCTATCCCACAAGCAATGAATATGAATATACGATTCTTTAACTTGGTCGAACACATCAGGACCAAGCAATTCGACTAAGTCTTCTTTAGATATAATAACATAGACAACTTTCAGAAGGTTTTTACTCTGTCTGAGAAGGTTGGATTCAGCAGAAACTATTACCTTTTTCCTAGCATCAAACTGAAAATTACATATGTAAGAATACAAGGATGATTGTTGAGAAAATACAATATAAGGTGCGTGACTTCATGAAGATAATACAACTAAGCAAGAAGGCATAAGTATGGTAAATGCAACACATTTAGTCTAAAGGAAATATTTTCATTAATAGACCAAGAGGTGTTACAGAATAATGATCCTATTATAAGGCAGAAGAAAAAAGAAATAAAATAAGCAATAAAGGAGTTAAACCCTCTCTTTGTCCTGAACATTAACTTCAGAAGGCATATTGGCATAAGGGAGAACTTCACTAATTAGCTTTAAGGAGGACTCAATAGGCTGAATGGAAAATTCTCTCGATCTTTCTTCATCATCAAATTGTTCCTCTAAGTTTGGAGGAGTGCTTGGATCATGTCTCTGGAATAGCTCAAAGTGTTCAGCAATATCGATTTTCTTGAGTGCCTCCGACTAGCCATCCTTCAATGACTTCCTGACATACTCAATTTGTGCAGAGTCATCCAAAAATTCTTTGTCCCAACCTTTGCTAAAAAAAACTTCCTTTATTTTCTTATTTTTGGCTTTCTTTGCAACTAATTCAGTAGTCAGTCCTACTGTCTTCTCCTTGGCTGACTTGAGAATGGTTTGATTTTCCACCAATTTATCTTCGACCACCTTGGCCCTGTCATTAGCAATTTTTAGAATGATCTTAGTAGTCTTTAATTTTCCCTCACCATCAGTGTTCCTATCAGCCTTCTTTAGCTCTTCTTACCAAAACTTTTTCTTAGTGTCCAAAGTTTCTCGGCTAACCTCTAGATATTTCCTTAGACCTTCAAAGGCCTCTTTAACATCATCTGTAGAAGAACATATTTGATCATCTTTATCCATCAGCTGGTTAAAATTCACCAAAAACTGCACAAAGGAAATATATCAGATTAAAAAGAAAATAGGTTAGATAGTAAAAATATGTAATAAAGGGACAAATTTTTATCGAAGACAAGTTCTGGAAAGCATTTTCTTCCAACTTCAATCGTGGAAAAGAAGCCAAAGTTTCCCTATCAAAAGGGCGAGTACCAAATTTTATCAATTTCCTATCTAAACCTGGATTAATAGCTACAAAAGATTACCCAATAATAACCATTTCAACTAGGATTTTCTCGAATAACCCCTGTTGGTCAGTAGCACTCTTCTTAGTTTGTTTCTCAGAAATACCTTTCCTCAACCTCTTATATTGAGGTTCTAAAACATCAACGTTGATAACTTGAAGCACTTTTTCAGCAGCCACATAAACTTTCTCAGCCACCTTAGATTTCTGAGTATCAGCAGCTTTAACAGTCTTATCCGTAGCCCTATTAGCAATATGAGACAAAGCTCCAGTCATCAAGTTCAGAATTTTCCTTTTGCCCATGATAGCAAGTAGGGAGGTGGGAATAGTATAATTATCCAAAGATTCAAAAGAAGATGAGGTACC
The DNA here is from genome assembly GCA_949130495.1 of Sambucus nigra. Lineage (NCBI taxonomy): Eukaryota > Viridiplantae > Streptophyta > Magnoliopsida > Dipsacales > Adoxaceae > Sambucus > Sambucus nigra. The sequence goes on from OX422213.1 coordinate 582,857,240, forward strand.
GAAATCCTTTTCAACTCTTGCAGAGTCCTCAGTCAAAGAACTTGGAATTAGTTCTTCTTCCAAATTTATGGGAATTGAAGGTGTTGCAATAGTTGGCCTAGCAATAAAAGAAGTAATATAATTTATGTATTATAATAGTTAAGTGGTTGCTCTAGGGTTCTTGTCTCCAATTATTTGCTCCATAGAAATTTCAGCTCTTAAAGATTGACATCCCCTTCCTTAGGACACTTTTTCTTGCTCTCAACTGTATAAAATAGTAAAAGAAGCATTAGTCAACATATCATCAAACAGTTGGTCAACAAAAAAGAAACAAATACAATATCAAAGCTAACAAGCTATGCCATATCCTTCCTGTGGACATGTGGACCCACCATACACTTCTTTTATTTGAAGAGGAACATATTGCCAATTCTTTTCAATAACTCCATAATCGAAGTAGTCCTTATTAGAATCTGGTATATTGACCACTAAGGCTCTATTGACAAACTTATTTTTCAGGTAATATGTGTTGTCACTAGTAAACCATTTGTAGCAAAACAACAAATCAATAATGTCAATATGGGATCTGTATATTTGGTTAAGCCTACGAATCTTGTTAACTATTTTCCATGTATTGGGGGCTACTCTTTCAGGGACAACATCAAAGTATTGATAGAACTCCAGAAAGAAATGACTGGGGGTAATGGTAATACCACATCATCTATAAATAGTGAAGGGATCCAATGATCCTCTGGTAGTGATAAAACATCTACTAGTGGAATAGGCATTTCTAAGTCTAGCCAATCAAGTATATTTCTTTCCCGCCGAAATTCATCTAAAGAATCCCCATGGACAATATACACCATGATTACAGTAAAGAAAGAAATAAAAATTAAAGGGAAGAAGAAAGATTATAGAAAAAATGGTGGCAGAAGCAAGAGTGGAACACAAAAGAAAGCTCAAAGATGAAAACCTTAGAGAAGAAAAAGAGTTGGAAGGTTTGAAAAGTTATGGTACAAAATTTAACAAAAAAATCTTGTCTATTATAGCTTACCAAGAAAACAATGCAAGTAATAATTAACTGTAATGACGATTGACATTCTGACGGCTGCACAACTTCAAAGGAGGGAAAATGCCAATATACCCTTTAGAGGTTTGCTAATTTTTCAATTATTTAGGAAACTACCATTACGTTGTCAAATCATTGAAAATTTTACAAGTCCTGCAAGTTAGCAGCCGACTAAAGCTATAAAAGACCGTCGATCAACTCAGTAGGGCTCATACTCCATCCTTTCAATAAAATATTAATAATCAATCATTGGAAGATTCTGTTGACACAAAAAATTATCCATCTATGCGGAATAATTAGAAATGGACACTTGTCTCATTACGTGCCAACAGTCCTAGTCAATAGACATTTAGTCGGCCCAGAAGATAACTACTCGGTAAGTAGGCCGACCAACATGAAGAATGCAGACCATCACAGTAGATAAATGGTCACCAAGTGGGGAACAACTAAGGGTCATACTACACGTGTTCAAGACTATCAACGATCACATTCATTATGCACGGGTGTAAGTGCTTAAATATATAAAGGCATTATGCACGGGTCACTCTAAATACATTGTATTCGTTTCACAAAAAGCAAGATATAATGTATTCTAGGCTATTCTTCTTCTAGCAAGAGTACCTAGATTTTTGTATTCGCTCAAATCAATACAATAACAGTGGACATAGTCTTTTCTTCACAGCTGAACCACTCTAAAAACTCCTTGTCTCTTGTGTGTTTATTTCATCGCATATTATATTTTATTAATGATTAGAAAATTAGATCTAGTTTATTTTTTGACATCAACATATGATTTCCTTTTTGTCCTTTATTTTACATAATAACCCTTCCGAAAAGGCTTATAGAACCCTTTAAACTTGGTTCACAAGATATTATCTAATTAGGCCACATCATCTCCTCACGTGCCGAGCCTTTGTAAGTCCATTCCACTAAACGTCGCAACATATTTCCTTTGGCCATGTCCTTTCTTTACCTTCGTTGCCTATACTTAAAAGTTCGTGGACTTTTTTCCAAAACTCAATTTATCGTCTTGGCCTTTTATATGGACGCGACCTATTAGTATTCTAGGGTCATTATAAATGGGCTGATTGACTTGTGATCCAAGATACGTTTAAGAGACTAGTGATCTAGGATTTAAAATTTCGATGGAGTCGAGAAAAACACATCTGTTTCATAAATCGATGGATACCGATGACCGAATGTTGTGACTGTCAAGTCAAAACTATGGCGATAATTGACAGAACTAGTACTATGGAGGTTGAAGGTTCAAAATGACAACAATTTGTGGTTGTGGTCATATCATGATTTTAAAACGTATCTATCCTTTTCTAATCCTTAATTTTTTTTGTACTAGTTTACTTTTGTTTGGGGTGGGTGCATATGGTTTTCTCTGAGGGGATTTTTATGTTAAATAATTATGTGATTTTTTCGTGTTATTACTTTTATTTTCTTCTATTGTTAATTACTAACATCTCGTATGAAATATGGACCTAATTAATTAATTAGTAAATTATAAAATTGACTTAATGAATTCAATTGTGATCGAATTGATCCCGATATTTGATTTGTGCCATATTAATTTCATTTAAATTAATTTTAATTTTAATTAAATTGACCTTAGATAAAATAATTAATTGGGAATAAAATTATAAATAATTCATTTGAGATTAATTTAATTTATCGACCGATAAGAAAACCCTTATTTTTTCAAACTAGTATCATACTAGGTTTCAATTTTTACTTAGGCATGAATCTAACAGTGTTTTCTATGGAGGGTTAATCCATTTCTATATCACCTTTATTCGATGGGTATAATTACGCATATTGGAAAGCGCGTATGAATCTTTTCTTAAGTCCATTGATGAGTGGATTTGGGATATCATGGAAAAGGGGTGGACACATCCCACGACTAAGGTAGAAGATATACTGGTCTGTAAGCCCATAGAGAGTTGGAGTGAAGATGACCTTAGGTTATGAAACTACAATTTTTGAGGACTTAATGCTTTATTTTATGTGATTACATCAGAGGAGTTCTGTCAAATTATGACATGTGAAATGTATAAGGAGGTGTGAGATATACTTCAAGTTATCCATGAGGGTATTGATGTCGTACATATTTGAAAGATCCAAAATCTCAGTCTTAATTTCAAGATGTTGCCAATCCAAAAAAATGAGACTTTTGATGAGTTCTATGCTAAATTGTCCGATATTGGGAACTAATATCTTAGTTTTGGGTGAAAATTTTGGATAATAAGATAGTGCATAAAATTTGGAGGTTTTTATCTTGTAATTTTTTTTATCACATGCCACGACTTTAAATGTTTTAGGTAACTTTGATAGGATGAAGGTTGAAAAACTCATAGGTTGTCTCCAAAATTTTGCGT